>JBAKBP010017409.1:0-49017 GCA_037953745.1 Lithodes maja
CCCCGCTCCGCACCTGAGAATCTTTTCCTCTGCCTATCTCTCTCATTTTCCATGTCTTTCACCACCTTTCTATTAACATTATATCCCCTCTGGTTAACTCTGCAAAATCAGCTTAATGCTGGCCAGTTGTATTGTGTGTTAAGGTCTGATATAACCTGTGTATGTTAGTTGTTAAGATAAGTGGATCACGAAGCATTGGTTGGCTTTCATATTGCCGCTTCCTATAATTATTAGTGTTCTGCTGGATTAGATAATGCTAGACTGGGAGTCTGATATAATAGGTATTGTTTCCTATGAGTGCTGGCTTTAGTTAAAAGCGGCACGACATACCTGAGAACTGGAGTTGATTGAGTAAATTCTAGTCTGTGTGCCATTGAGAGTAGAGCATGCACGAATGAGGGTTTTTTGCCTATACCATTCTGCACTGTTCTAGTCTCGATTGTTTGTCTTTGAGGTACGCCAGGAGAACGCTTAATACTTCGGTATTAAGGTTTCTCAAGAGAGCTACCCTTCATTATAACGTAATATTTGACGCACAGACTTGAGATTTGCACTAGGCTATGCAGCATGCCATGCGCACCAGTATCTCGTATCATTGACTCTAGCTAGACTTTATCAATCCTAGTAGACATTAAGTATATTAACCTAATTACTCTTTTTATGCATACCCATTTATGATTACACAAGCATTTCGCAGCCTAGTTTGATGTATTGAGACACAAACGACTTAGGCTCTTTTTGTTGATAGGAATACTGCATTGTGGCGATTATTATTAGTGTTGTAGTGTTTAGGATATTCTTGGCTCCGACGGCATTATATATTCTGCCTTTTTGTGTGCATAGCCTGCACGAGCATTGTTCCACTGCCTGCCTTTTTGGGTTCCATTTCCGATACGAGCATCTTGATAGCATCTAACATTTAAAGAAGATTCCTTGTTAGTGTTGAAGGACTTTAGTGCACTTTCTTTCATGCAGGAGTGCCTGACATTTATTGATTAAAGTAACGTAAGCTGTAACTTCTCTTACCACCTTACTTTGCATACCATAACCAAGCACCTTCGGTTATAGGTAGTAATAGGCTGTTTTCACATAACATTAAGCCTAGAGTAGACGCACATTTATTGAGAGTTTGATAGCCTATTATTGCATATAGAACTCTGTAGCGTATTTGTGTTCTTTGTTCACTGGGAATATACTTCATAGGTTGGAGCTAGCGCTTTCCGTTGTAACATTTATGCCATTTCTAGTCCAATGATAAGAGCCCTGATATATTTGAACCCCAGTCGTAACAATATATATATATATATATATTCTGCTGTATATGATGTAATGATGACGTACCTCAGCCAGACAGGTGGGCTTCCTGCCGTTGACTCGTCGTTGTACAGCTGGTGATCGTCGCGGGGCTACCAGGGGCTGCCCGGGGTTGGTCTTGGTCCGTCTGCCGGGAGATTCCTCAAACTCCTGCTGCCGGGGATTCGTGTACTCAAACTTCAGCGGAGACTCCTGGAGAAATTAACAGATTATTTCGAGGGTTTTATAGATTTGTGCATTCGTTTGTGACCCCTAGACTCCATTCAAATTAAAAAAATAAAAACAAATACAAAACACAAATGAAAATAACTCATTCCAGACTCGCCCTTTCAAGCTTCATTTGTACATTTTTCAGTAAATTTTTCGGTTCCTCCTAAATTAAAGGCTTGCTGTAGCTAGCCAGGAAAAAAAGTCAACACCTAAATGGCACGATAGGTCTTAAAATTGACAAAGAAATGGGGAGAAAGTCTTAAAGTTGCCAAACTAATGGGGCGAACCTCTTCATCATCATCTTCAATCTGACGCCCCGCTTCCAAAGGAAGCACCCCAAAAGGGATGGCCATGGCAGAAACTGTCTCCAGGCTCACAGATATGCCCCCACTGACCTACTCCACAGTGCCATTTGCACTAAGTGGATTATGACCCTTAGCACTGAAGGAGCAGACCCAGAGCAGTCCCTCACCCTGATGGAAGTTCCACCACTGTTTTGCTATTTTATTTAGCCCAGTGGGGCCCTGGCTGGAAGCATACCAAGCACAGGAATGTTCTGAAGATAGGAACCCGTGGTCTACTGCTACAGAAGCTGACTGCACCACCAAAGTGGCGGACGGTGGGGTCGCCACATCCCTCCGCTAAAATATGAAATTGGAAACTAGTTAAGCTAGTGTAGGATGTGCAGCGCTTGTGGTTTTATGTAAGAAAGCAAGAGTGTGTGTGTATCTTAAGATCAAGCTAAAATTGCTCTTTGTGTAACTGAGGCACATACAAAACAGCAAAGGGGACCAGGTGGTGAAACAGGATACCTAGCAATCCTTATACTCCACTTAGGGCTCTCCCCGGGAGTACTTCCCTGAACGACTGGTGCGTACAACATCCTCCCTACAACGTCTTAAATCATCAAAGCTAATGGAGCTAATCATGAGGGAGAAGGGGGATCAGAAATAAAAAAAAAAATCAGTCAATTTCGGGAAGATTTTTAGTGTATGTATGGAAGCAAAAATAGTATAATTGATATACAAAATAAAAGTTATAATAAATACGTTAATTCACTGTATGAAATTTTACAGAACAAACTTCACTCCTAATCCAGTCCTACTAATGTTCATTCCATGCACAAAGTCTTGGAGTGGGACAAATTCATGTAGGCATCTCTACAAAGTAACTTCTCAAAATCTGTATTACCTCAACATAAACGTTTTGCTGTTTTTATGGTTTCTTTATCTATTTAGTTATCTTTGAATAATAAGTAACTTCTATAGAGATATGGTGTGTGAATTTGTATTTTGCTTTTTTGTGTTCACTGTTTTCTGTGTGTTGTCCCTATTCTGGCTCCTGTCTTGAGTCAACCCCCCCCCCCTCCCAAAAAAAAATAAATAAAACAAAAATAGGAAAAGTGGGGATTGGGCCTGAGTATATTATAAAATATAATATAATAGAATATAGATATGGCATAGGTTAGACTATATTAAAACTCAGCCTCCCCCCTTCCCCCACCCACCACCAATACAACCCCCCCCACCCCCAATATAACCCCTCCCCCTCCCCTGCCACCAATACAACCCACCCACCACAAATACAACCCACCCACCACAAATACAACCCACCCACCACAAATACAACCCACCCACCACAAATACAACCCCCCTCCCCCCCCCTGATGACCAGTTTAGCCAATATCACGGCAATCTACCCCCCCTGCTGACTAACTTACATCATCATCATCCGGCCAGCTAACCCGTAATAATCTAGTTGCCGGCCGGAGAGCGTAGAGTCAGCGGGGATACCTCCGCTCAGGCCCTAGGCTTGGGAAAATATTGACACTTATAGGGAGATTTTTTAGGTAATTGTTTTTTAACATTATCATTATTATTATTATTATTGTTATTATTATTATTATTATTATTGTTATTGTTATGATTATTATTATTAGTATTATTATTAATATTATTGTTATTATATATTTTATTACTAATATTATTATTATTATTATTATTTGCGTTATTATAAATTTTATTATTTTTACTATTATTATTTTTAATTATTTATTTATATATACTGTATATATTTCCATTTTTCAGTTTCTTTCCTAGACCTACATCAAGCTTGGGAAATTAACCCTAAGACCTCCCTTCGAGACAAATTTGTACAATTTTCGGTATATAAATGTCCCAACCAAAGGCCGGTTCCTCCTAAATTGCAAGGTCGCTATCACTCGCAAGGAGAAAATCGACACTTAAATGACACGAAAGGTCTTGAAATTGACACGGATATAGGGCGAAAGGTCCTAAAATCGCCGAGCTAATGGGGCTAACGTCTTAAAATCTCAAAACTACCGGGGCTAAACATGAGGGAGAAGGGGTCCAGAAATTACCCCTTTAAGCCGCCGTCACAGAAGCAAGATTCTCGGCTAAATTTATTGGAGCTTTGAATCCGCTACAAGTTATCGTCATGTTTTATTTATATTGTTGATTAGTTCTATATTTAATTGGATTGTACACGATAAGGCGCTCTCAGATACAAAATACAGTCATAATGAGAGAGAAAAGAATCAGACTGTAGACTCGATTTTAGCAACTTTTTGACTCGGATACAGATAAGACTCTATTTTAGTTACTTTTTGACTCGGATACAGATAACAGACTCTATTTTAGCTACTTTTTTGACTCGGATATAGATAACAGACTATTTTAGCAACTTTTTGACTCGGACACAGATAACAGACTATTTTAGCTACTTTTTGACTCGGATACAGATAACAGACTATTTTAGCAACTTTTTGACTCGGATACAGATAACAGACTCGATTTTAGCTACTTTTTGACTCAGATACAGATAAAACTATTTTAGCTACTGTTTGACTCGGATACTGATAACAGACTCGATTTTAGCTACCTTTTGACTCTGATACAGATAACACTCTATTTTAGCTACTGTTTGACTCTGATACTGATAACAGACTAGTTTAGCTACTTTTTGACTCGGATACTGATAACAGACTCTATTTTAGCTACTTTTTGACTCGGATACTGATAACAGACTCTATTTTAGTTACTTTTTGACTCGGATACTGATAACAGACTATTTTAGCTAAATTTTGACTCGGATATTGATAACAGACTATTTTAGCTACTTTTTGACTCGGATGCTGATAACAGACTATTTTAGCTACTTTTTTACTCGGATACTGATAACAGACTCTATTTTAGCTACTTTTTGACTCGGATACTGATAACAGACTCTATTTTAGCTACTTTTTGACTCGGATACTGATAACAGACTATTTTAGCTACATTTTGACTCGGATACTGATAACAGACTCGATTTTAGCTACTTTTTGACTCGGATACTGATAACAGACTATTTTAGCTACATTTTGACTCGGATACTGATAACAGACTCGATTTTAGCTACTTTTTGACTCGGATATTGTGGATCCGATACATTCGGCGCTAAAGTGTTCGTGTGACATCGGGTTCACGTAACCAGCTATACCCTATTCTAAGCAAGTAGGCCAACATTATTTAACCTTAACCTCTAACTCTCAAACGACTAGAGTAATCCACCTAAAATTGCTAACAATTGGGAAGGGTCAGCCAGGGAATAAGTGTACAAAAGTACAGCCCATTTGTTCTAGACCTCTTAGGGTTAAAGAGATTATGGTTTCACGATTTCTGGAGTACTAATTTGGAACAGGGTAGCTTGCTGACATAGAACTTTGAATGTTACTGGGAGATGTGATTGTATTTTGTTTACCATATACTGTACTTACTTAATCTATATAACAATATAATATGGTATAATTGACCACTTGCGAGTTTTAGGCTATAAGGAAGTTGGAGCCGTAAACATTGATATTAAATATAAATGCAATAATAATGTAAGTTTCTGATGGATAAAAAAGTATGTTGAATTTGGTTTTAGGTATATATAAATGTACTACAACGGCTTTTTAGCTGGTAATTCTGCTAAATATCAATGCCTACAACTCCAACTTCCTTACAGCCTGAAACTTGCAAGTGGTCAATTGTCACGTGTGTGCAAATGTGTGTGTTATTCACTTGCTTGTTTCGTCAAGGGGAATCCACGCAATGCGAGCTAAGCTCATTATTATCGCGCCTCCTTAACTGGGAATGTATTGCGTGAAATGCATGTTAAGTGTTTATGTATCGTTGGAATGGCTGTGGATGTGTGTGTAGTCTGTATTTTAGCCAATTGGCGACATCTGGAAACGAAGGCTTAGGGTTAATCTGTATGGTACCATTCTCACTTCGGTACCAGTCTCACCCGAAGGCTTAGGTTGACCAGTAGCTTAGGTGAACCATATGATACCCATCTCGCCTTGTACCATTTTTGCCAACCCCAGATGGGACGTCACAACGTCGTCCACTTATTCCAGGTACCTATTTACAGCTAGGTGAACTGAGGCTAACACATGAAAGGAGACAAGCCCAATTTGTCTCCGCCCGGCCGGGGGATTGAACCCCCGATCCCTCGTGTGTGAGACGAAAGCGCTACCTACTAGGCTACGGGCTGTGTGTGTGTGTGTGTGTGTGTGTGTGTGTGTGTGTGTGTGTGTGTAAGCAAGTTTGTTTGTCTCTGTGTGTGTGTGATTATGTTATAGGTAGCACCAACGAACTTGACTCTCGACCCCTGACCTCTTCGTAACTCAAAAGGACCTTGAGCAAACTGGCTGTAAATATCCACACCTATTTTCTAGTGGACTCTTCCCCAATGATAGAAATGTCAGCCCGATTACTTTCATTCATTTTGAGTTATGAGTAGTTAAGGGGTCAAGATTATTGTCAAGTACGTTGGCGCTACCTATAGTATGTGTGTGGGTGATTATGACAGTAAATGTGTGCGTGTGTGTGTGTAATAGTAAGTGTGTTCATGTGTAAGTGTGTATACTGTATAATAGGGAGAGGATAAGGAAAGACTGCACCAAGCCATAGCAACTGATAATTATGATACCCATTAGTGCTATCTCATCTCCTGACCTAATATATATAATTGTGGCCACGATCCACAATCCAGGCCTCCTTTAGTCAACTCATAATTCAGCCGACTCATTTAGATTTGACACGGGTTTCGGGATTTGCTGATTCATTCATTATCATCATTCATCGGTAACCCTGTCTTGATACGGGGACGCATTTAATTTATATATTCTGACTGTCACTCGTCTATTTTATTATGATTAGGAAGGGGATACGGAAGTCAGAGGGTTTAAATGAGATAGTCTTTACGCTTCTTGTAATGGTCATAGATCCTTCCTTACTTGTATAAAATCGTCTAATGGGAGCCAGAATAAACTGTCAATATGCGTCATAATTCTCAAGGGGTTAATCATAATGTTTGTTAGACCTGACTGATAATCGCCTCAATTATTTATTATCCTACTATTTCCAATTATTATATTATCCTACCTGACTGATGATCACCTCAATTATTATATCATCCTACCTGACTGATGATCACCTCAATTATTATATCATCCTACCTGACTGATGATGGCCTCAATTATTATATCATCCTACCTGACTGATGATGGCCTCAATTATTATATCATCCTACCTGACTGATGATGGCCTCAATTATTATATTATCCTACCTGACTGATGATCACCTCAATTATTATATCATCCTACCTGACTGATGATGGCCTCAATTATTATATTATCCTACCTGACTGATGATCACCTCAATTATTATATCATCCTACCTGACTGATGATCACCTCAATTATTATATCATCCTACCTGACTGATGATTACCTCAATTATTATATCATCCTACCTGACTGATGATCACCTCAATTATTATATTATCCTACCTGACTGATGATCACCTCAATTATTATATCATCCTACCTGACTGATGATCACCTCAATTATTATATTATCTTACCTGACTGATGATCACCTCAATTATTATATCATCCTACCTGACTGATGATCACCTCAATTATCATATCATCCTACCTGACTGATGATCACCTCAATTATTATATTATCCTACCTGACTGATGATTACCTCAATTATTATATCATCCTACCTAACTGATGATCACCTCAAGTATTATATCATCCTACCTGACTGATGATCACTTCAATTATTATATCATCCTACCTAACTGATGATCACCTCAATTATTATATCATCCTACCTGACTGATGATCACCTCAATTATTATATCATCCTACCTGACTGATGATCACCTCCATTATTATATCACCTAACTGATGATCACCTCAATTATTATATCATCCTACCTGACTGATGATCACATCAATTATTATATCATCCTACCTGACTGATGATCACCTCAATTATTATATCATCCTACCTGACTGATGAAAGTGATGATCACCTCAATTATTATATTATCCTACCTGACTGATGATCACCTCAATTGTTATATCATCCTACCTGAATGATGATCACTTCAATTATTATATCATCCTACCTGACTGATGATCACCTCAATTATTATATTATCCTACCTGACTGATGATCACCTCAATTATTATATCATCCTACCTGACTGATGATCACCTCAATTATTATATCATCCTACCTGACTGATGATCACCCCAATTATTATATCATCCTACCTGACTGATGATCACCTCAATTATTATATTATCCTACCTGACTGATGATCACCTCAATTATTATATTATCCTACCTGACTGATGATGGCCTCAATTATTATATTATCCTACCTGACTGATGATAGCCTCAATTATTATATTATCCTACCTAACTGATTATCACCTCAATTATTATATTATCCTACCTGACTGATGATCACCTCAATTATTATATTATCCTACCTGACTGATGATCACCTCAATTATTAAATTTTCCTACCTGACTGATGATCACCTCAATTATTAAATTTTCCTACCTGACTGATGATCACCTCAATTATTATATTACCCTACCTGACTGATGATCACCTCAATTATTATATTACCCTACCTGACTGATGATCACCTCAATTATGATATTACCCTACCTAACTGATGATCACCTCAATTATTATATTACCCTACCTGACTGATGATCACCTCAATTATTATATTACCCTACCTGACTGATGATCACCTCAATTATTATATTACCCTACCTGACTGATGATCACCCCAATTATTATATTATCCTACCTGACTGATTATCACCTCAATTATTATATTATCCTACCTGACTGATGATCACCTCAATTATTATATCATCCTACCTGACTGATGATCACCTCAATTATTATATTATCCTACCTGACTGATGATCACCTCAATTATTATATTACCCTACCTGACTGATGATCACGTCATTATATTATATTACCCTACCTGACTGATGATCACCTCAATTATTATATTACCCTACCGGACTGATGATCACCTCAATTATTATATTACCCTACCTGACTGATGATGGCCTCAATTATTATATCATCCTACCTGACTGATGATCACCTCAATTATTATATCATCCTACCCGACTGATGATCACCTCAATTATTATGTTCTATCCAACAACCAACTCTACTCCTAAAATCGATTAATGAAATATTACAAACAAATGTGGCAGTCCGTGGATTCGAACCCAGGACGCTCACACCGAATATCAACACCTTATACATTGCACCACGATTAGATTATCCTACCTGACTGATGATCACCTCAATTATTATATTATCCTACCTGACTGATGATATCTAGTCCTATGCTGCTCTTCACTTTGTTTACCTGTCTGATATTTTCCTGGCCGAATGTGTGCCTCGGGGATTAGGACGTCTGGCAATATTTAATGCTCTATTTTCCGTCTATCTATCTTCCTTATTAAATGTTCACACATGTCCTAATTAACTAATTTCAACAATGTCATATCATGTCCCTACTTAACATACTTTTTAAATGTTTGAATATATTCTCGTTAACATATACTTATATATCATAATATGTCTCGACTTAAATTACTTTTTAAAATAACTTCCATATCCCGTTCCTAATCAGATTAAAATCGTCTAATAATAGCCAGAATATACTGTCAAAAATGCGTCATAATCTGCAAAGGGTTAAATGAATCACAACATCGATGTGGTTGTACTTCTAACGACGTAGTTTGACTGAGTGACTGACCTGTTCCGCCACTTGTTGACTGTACTGCAGCAGTGTTCGGGGTCTCATCATCCTCATGGTCTCGTCCTCGTCACACACGTCCCCCAACACCACGTTCACCAGGGCGTACTCCATCAGTGAGAAGAACACGAACACCGTGCACGATGACATGAACACGTCGATGGCCTGGGGAAGAGAGGCAGTTATAGCGGATTCACTTGAGATTATATTTTTCTAACAGTTTTTTTTAAAAGGTAGTAAGAAAGCAACAACAGAATTGCTGATTTTCACTAACTTGCCTGACTAAGGGTAATGATAAGGAAGACTGCCATACAGAATGTGATTGGAGGGGTGATGGTTGAGAGAAGCCAGCAAGTTGGTTAGACCTGAAGCAAATTATGTCTGTTACTTTAGATCAGGGCATTTCGCATAAAATACACCTTTGTGAGGGTTATCCCATGTCCAGCTTGGATAACTAATTAATTGGCAAGAGGCTGCTGAACTCTGTGAGACCACTGCACACTAGTTATTGTCCCTGTAAACAAACTTGGAGGAAAGAGCGAGGGTATTTAAGTAACTTCCAAGGTGGCAGGCTCAAGGCATGTTAAGGGGGGATGGTTCACTTTTTGGGCGATTTTTGCATGTATTCATTATTTTTCTAGTTTCCTCCCTAGACCTCCATCAAATTAAAAAAAACAAAAACATCCATTAGATCCCCCTTCTAGATTAATTTGTACATTTTTCGGCTCACTATCGTTCGCCAGGGAAAAAATCGACACCTAAAAAGAACGACAGGTCTAAATATTGACGTAGAAATGGGGCGAAAGGTCTTAAAATAGACTAACTAATGGGGCAAACATCTTAACATCTGAAAACTAATGGGGCTAAACACGAAGGGGAAAGTGGTCCAGAAAACTGGCCCATGTTCCCTTAAAATGATGAAGGGAGGTATGGATCATTTATTATAAGTATTGGTCGTTGTCTCATTTATCTTTAGTGACCTGCAAGATAATTATACAGTGATATATTCAGGCACAAGGACAGTAAGTCAGGGATAATGAGACGAGATTGTTATCTACCAGTACGTTGTTTTCTTAAGGGAGCCCACCTCGCTTTTTGTTTTGTCTTTCTCTACCTCTCTCTTTGGCTTGCATACATTTGGCCCCATTCAGCCTACTGTTTTAAGACGTTTACCCCCACTCAGGTGTCAATATTTTCCTGGCGAGCGGTAGCGAGCCAGCATATATATATTTTTGTTTTGACAGCAAGCTAAATTTGTACATTTTTTGATAGAAAAATGTCTCCGGCGAAGCCGGATTTTTCCATACAATGCTGGGTCGCTATCGCTCGCCAAGAAAAAGTCGACACCTGGATGGGGATAAAAGTCTTAAAAAATTTGGCTGAATGGGGCCGAATGGACACAAACCAGGGAAAGAGAGAAAAGGAGAGAAAGATAAAGAAGCCGGTGACCCCCCTATTAAAGGTTTAGACTGTTGGGCTATATATGACATCCTTCATCTACATCATCTAATACTTCTTAACCCATTTCGTACCGGTGCCATTCTTTTTACTTTTTCTTTCTGGCTACTATTAGATGATTTTGTTTAATTTAATAAAGGCCTCCAGCAATTATCAGGCTTCGAACTATCTCCCTTAACCGTTTTCACTACCACATATAATTCTTAAATTGAACAAAATCGTCTAAATATAGCTCGCATTAACTTTTGAATAATTCAACCACTCTCAATGTATTGTGTGTTTCTGTTCAGCAAAATAATATTGTTAATTTTAGCAGCTACGTCTTAGTTTTATATAACTTTCATCTCTTCACTTTTGGTCCAACAGCCACTCGCCTCTCCTCCACATTCTCAGGTTTCTCACACACTTGGCTTTCACTAGTGCACAACCTCAACACAAAGTCAAAACAAAGTCAAAACAAACTCAACAACAACTCAAACACTCTTTCAGCTTTCTTCAAAAGCGTCTACTTAACTTGAATTTGCATAATACGAACCAACATAAAGGATGTTCTCACCTTTCTTTCAACTCTGATATACTGTTTACGACTTTTACCTTCAGATCTGTATTTCCATCAGAGCATATTCACAATCCTGCTTGACATAAAAGAATGAAGTTTATATTTAAGGGGGTAGGGTTTCTTTTTTGGTAGATTTTAGTTTTAAATTTATTTATAGGTTTTGTTTTAAAGTTTCCTCCCTAGACCTCTATCAAACGTAAAAAAAAACCATCCCCAAGATCACCATTCTAGATATATTTGTACATTTTTCGGTATAGCATTGTCTCGGCCGAAGGCCGGTCCTTCCTTAATTACAGGATCGCTATCGCTCGTGGATATACAATAAATATACAGAAAATTAATCTAGACCTCCATTAAAAAAAAAAAAAAAAAAAAATGCATTATTTGGTCAGGCTCGCTATCGCTCAAACATAAGATAGACACCTAATGACTCAAAATACCTTAAAAGTTACAAATAAATGGGGCAGTAAGTCTTAAAATAGCCAAAGTAAGTTGGCGAACGTCTTAATATTTCAAAACTAATGGGGTTAAACATGAAGGGCAAGGGGATTCAGAAAAAAACACCTCCTTAATCTTTAAAATAGTCCTGAAATCGAACTGTCACTATAAATGCAAGATGAAGGCAAATTTCTACTGATAAACCCTTTCATGCACCGGAGGTTGCCGTTAGTATTAAAAAATAAATTTATCTTAATCTCATAATTACCTCTCCAAAATTAGTTTTCTTCCCACAGCTCGCTCTAAGTGAACTGCAGAGGTTATAGTAACTAAACTAAAGGTTTCTCAACAATACTGATGGTCACAAAGGCTTTTAAGTATCCTAGGAAGGGCACACAACGCGTACTGGTGCACGAAATGGTTTATATAGCTTGTACATATTTAGCTTGATAGGGGATCTAGGGGGCATGTGTTTAGCTTGAAATGGATGAAATTGGAGGGGGTGGGGTCCTTAAGGCGAGTTATTAGGTTGAAGGGTGATCAAGGGGGCGTATTTTTGGATTGAAAGGGGTCTAGGGTTCGTGTATTTAGCTGGAAGAGTGGGCTAATGGACAGTGATTGATTGCATTATTGGCTGCCTTTTAGCGAGCGTCTCTTCGTTATGTTTTCCTCTTTCTGTCTTCTCTCTGTAGGTCAAATGCACAGACAATCCCCCTTTAGAAAAGTTAGGGGTTCCTAGTTGGTTACAGACTGAATATGTGATTGTAACGCCCCACCCCCCACCCCGACTCACACTAAGCACACATGCATATAATTATATACAAACACACAGACACACTTACACACACTCACATACTAAATTATCTCTCTCTCACACACACACACACACACACACACTTACTAAACTCACATACTAATCTCTCTCTCTCTCACACACACATACATACTAAACTCACACACACACACATACTAAACTTTCTCTCTCACACACACATACTAAACTCACACAAACACACATACTAAACACACATACACATACACTCACACACATTAACTGGCCTGTACACTTGTACAGTATATAACCTGTGCGAAACTGAAAACGGTGACGCCTAGGCCTATTTATCCTCGACTTTAGGAGAGATGAGCCGTTTTTCTGGACCTCTTTGTCCCTCGTGTTTAGCTCCATTAGTTTGGAGATTTTAAGACGTTCGGCCCATTAGTTTGGCGATTTTATCACCTATAGCTCCATTTCGTTGTCAATTTTAAGACCTATCGTGTCATTTAGGTGTCTATTTTTTTCCTTGCGAGCGATAGCGAGCCTGTATTTATAAGAGGATCCGGTCTTCGGTCTGGAAACTTTTCCACAGAAAAATTTACAAATTTAATCTAGAAGGGGGGGGGGGGGTCTAGGGGTGTTTCTCTACGTTTGAGGGAGGTTAGCGAGGGAACTAGAACAAATAAATTAATTATATATTCATAAACCAAAAAACCCTGCCCTTATGCGCTGATCTCTATATGCGCGCTAGGGGCCTCCTTTACAGCCTATCATCAAGACATCTTCAGGGGTTGACCTCAATCTTATAAAGGAGGCTTTTGGAGATTCGCGTGTATGAGAGATCCTGTAGTAAGGGAGAGTGGCCATCTATTCTTATATATACGCTAAAAAAAAAAGAGAGAGAGAGAGAGAGAGAGAGAGAGAGAGAGAGAGAGAGAGAGAGAGAGAGAGAGAGAGAGAGAGAGAGAGAGAGAGAGAGAGAGAGAGAGAGAAAATTCCCCCTTAACATAGCCGATGCTTACCCCTAATATTTCTAGAGATGTTCCCAGTGCTAGATAAAAACGTCTAACATTAACCAGATTAAAAGACAAATGCCGCCGCAATCACACTGAAGCTATTTATCTCTCGCTGACTCAAAATTGCCCCCATCTTTAGCCATATTGCCGCTGTCACACGAGCGCATTTCCGGCAATTTTCTATGAGCAAGTTTTCTCTTTCTTGAGGCTCTTTTGCATTGTAATCGGAAAGTAGATCAAAAGTAGATTATGGTAGGTAGTTTAATTCATATGGAACTTAAATTTAGAAGCTGCCAGACTACATTTGCCCTAGAAAATTGGCGGACAAATCGCTCACGTGACACCACCTTAATGGGAGATGAGCCGCTTTTTTTGGTCTCTGAATGTATTTATTCCTTTATTTTTTAGTTTTCTCGCTAGACCTCCATCAAGCTTAGAAAAACACCCCCTAGAGCCCCCTTCAATATAAATTTGTACATTTTTCGGTAGAAAAATGTCTCGGCCAAAGGCCGGTTCTTCTTAAACTTTCAGGCTCGCTATCGCTTGCCAGGAAAAAATAGACACCTAAATGGCACGAAAGGTCTTAAAATTGACAATGAAGTGGGGCGAAAGGTGTTAAAATCGTCAAACTAATGGGCCGAACGTCATAAAATCTCAAAACTAATATGCTTAACATGAGGGAGAAGGGAGGCCAGAAAACTAGCCAATCTCCCCTCAAGTCTTTAAAGGTCACAAGGGCCCTCTTTGATCAGGCCTTCCCAACCTATATCTTAGTCTGATCATTAACCCAGCGGCTACCGAAACGACATTTACATTTCCTTCGAGCTATTTGTAGACGATTTTACTCAGCTCCAATAAGATCTCTGTGAATCGAAGGGGTGAATAGTTTCCCAATTAACTCTTGCAGTATTATTCTGGTTATTAATAGACGATTATATTCAGCTCCAGAAAGATCTGTGAATTGAAACGGTGAATAGTTTCCCAATTAACTCTTTTAGTATCATGAGGCCTATTTCTGAATACCGGTATACGATTTTACTGAGGTTAGGAAGATATTGTGAGTTAAATGGTTAATTGAGATGCTTTGTATTCCATTTGATCCCTAGAGGTTCTTCTTAAGCTGAATATAATCGTCTAACGTTAACCAAAATACATAATGAATAGCGTCATCGCATACTGAAGGAGCTAACCGTCTCATTTCAACAAGTGGACTCTGGAACTCTCTTCCTCAGTCAACCTTTCCCTCTTCTTTTGACTTAAGGTCATTGCACACTGACACGACAGCCCCTTCAAGACTGGCACGAACACTCACGACACATACAAATCCTGTGTCTTGCCGAATTTACTAGAAATCGCGCCGAAAATGGCTGGCATCGTTAGTCGTATCTCTTCCGCACGACTTGATAAGACTAGTGATGACGATACGGTGGAGAAACTAATGCTATGAAGAAGATAGGAAAAGTCGTGCGAAGGGTCCACGGAAAAGATACGACCCAAAAGACTGCGATACAACTCAGAAGAATCTCATCGACGCCGTGAGACGTGCAACTGGATTGAGGCTAGACGCGCGGTTGCCAACTTTCCGCACGGAAGAGATACGGTCCGCACGGCAGACGTACACACCAGACGACGTTGATACGGGCCATACAGTTTTGATACGGACCATACGTCTTTGATACGGACCACACGATTGTGATACGGCGAGTTCGTGATGGAGACCAGACTCAGACGATTTTGTACAGTTGCCGGGGGATTCCCACAAACTTTTGAACAGCTCAAAATCTTGTATCGACCCCCGATACGTCGCTTGGACCGTGAGAGTCACCCACGGCTAATTTCCGATATCCACGATTATGTTGCCGATTCGCCGTATCAGGCTGAAATTTCGAGTCGGGAACTCGCCTGGAGGGGCTTTCGTGTCAGTGTGCAACGACCTTTTGACTTCTAAACTTTGTGTGTCCAGGCATTTTGACCCGTACGTCCCTTGAATTTTGCCCTTTGTCACTCGTTTGGTGGCTTTGGTGGAGACACTCGTTACATGCAGCCTGCCTGTTGTCTCCTTCATACACATAGGAATGAAAAACAAAAATGGCGTAAAATTGTCCAATGCTAGCCAGACAAAGTTAACCCCTTCAGCACGATGACGTACTGTCCATCATACTCTGGTTATCATTAGACGATTTTCTTTAATTTATAATCTACCTCTAGGACTAAAAGGGGTAAAAACAATCCCATTAAACCCTCAGAATAGCATGGGTTCTTCCTAAACTGCATGATATCGTCTAATGTTAGCAAGATTGAAGGGTGCTGAAGGGGTGAAGAAAGGCGTCATTTTGCCACAAGTCTTCAAAGGTTCCGGGGCTCGTCTTTGATCAGGAATACTCAACCCATCTTCGCCCGATCTTGCTGCAGGAGATGAGTGAGAACGATATCTGGGAGGGGGTGTATTTAAGGGGAGATGGGCTTCTTTTTTCGTCTATTTATTCAGTTATTAATATATTTTTTTGCTCATTTATGTATTTTTTCTTTTTTGTTTAGTTTCCTCGCTATACCTCAATCAAGCTTTAAAAAACACCCCCTAGACCCCTCAACATAAATTTGTACATTTTTCGGGAGAATAGTGTCCCGGCCGAAGGCCGCTTCCTCTGAAAATTACAGGCTCGCTTTCGCTCGCCAGGAAAAAATCGACAGTAAATGGCATGAAAAGTCTTAAAACTGACAACGAAATGGGTCGAAAGGTGTTAAAATCGCCAAACTAATGCACCGAATTCTTAAAATGTCAAAACTAAACAAGAGAGAGAAAATGGTCCAGAAAAACGGCCCATCTCCCCTTAATCCAGGATTTTCTTTACATATATATGACCTTTTACTGCGATGACAAAATTGTCTTTCTATTTTTAGCTGCTCTGAAGATTTATTTCGTTTTAGAAAGGCTCTTATATCTCGTGCATTTCCAACGAATTCATTACTAAACCTAAAGCTCTCCATATCCTCAGTCCGATTTTAACATAACGTAACATAGCGTTTTGGCAGAATACATAAGCCATTGGAGACTGTCTAGAATCTAGATCAATCAATATCCTTAGCATATATTGTACCTTACCTGATCTTTTAGCACACCCCTCCCTACATAGCACAAGTCAAGAGTTATTATAATTGTTCTGGAGTTATAGTTAGGCTTGAAGCTCATCTATCACGAGTTAGAGCTAACAAGGCTTTCCTGATCTTATAACTAACCTAAAACCGTACCTAACGAGAGTGAGTTACGTTAAGGGGGGTGACCTGCTTTTTGTTATTTCCGTCCTTTTCTCTCTTTCTCTGGCTTGTATCCATTCGGCCCCATTCAGCCAACTATTTTAAGACGTTTATCCCCATCTAGGTGTCGATTTCTTCCTGGCGAGCGATAGCGAGCCAGCATTATATAAAGAAATCCGGCTTCACCGGAGACATTTTTCCATCGAAAAATTTACAAATTTAGCCTGCTGTCAAACAAAAATAAAAAATATGCTGGCTCGCTACCGCTCACCAGTAAACAATTGACACCTGGATGGGAATAAACGTCTTAAAACAGTAGGCTGAATGGGGCCAAATGGATACAAGCCAGAGAAAGATAGAAAAGGACAGAACAAAAACAGGTCACCCCCCCTTAATGAACAAAACGGGTTGGAGAGATTTCTACTATTTTGTTTTTATTGTGTGGAGAGAGTGAGGATTTCTACTTATCACTACTCAAAGGTATGGCACGATTTATAATACTATAGCTTACCTAATACAGCTTAAGGAGGGATGGGCCGGTTTTCTGGATAGCCTTTTCCCTCATGTTTAGCCCCATTAGTTTTCAGAGGTTAAGATGTTTGCCCCATTAGTTAGTCGATTTTAAGACCTTTCGACCCATTTCTTAGTCAATATTTAGACCTTTCGTGCTATTTATGTGTCGATTTTTTTCCCTGGCGAACGATAGTGAGCCTCTAATGTTGGAAGAAGCGGCCTTCGGCCAGGAAATTTTTCTACCGAAAATTTTACAAATTAATCTAGAAGGGGGATCTAATGGATGGCTTTTAAAATTTGATGGAGGTCTAGGGAGGAAACTAGAAAAATAATGAATACATTCAAAAATCGCCCAAAAAGTGAACCATCTCTCCTTAAATGGTATGGCATTTCTAAATTTATAGCTGACCTAGAAACCATGAATCTGAGTTACTTTAACCCCTTCTGTACCGGCGAAGTCTTTGAAACTTTAATCTGGCTACTGTTAGACGATGTTATTAAGTTTCCAGCAATTGATATGGTTCGAACTATCTCACTTAACCCTTTTTACTACCACAGATCCTTCTTAAACTGCACACAATCTTCTATATTTTCCAATTTATATCTATATTCCCAATTTTGGCCCCAATTCTGTTCCTCATTCATATCAATGATCTCTTATCTACCACTCATAATCCAATACATTCCTACGCAGATGACTCAACACTCCACAGTTCCTTCACATTTACCAATTCTTTCACCCAACCCGATCTTATAAATTCAAAAATAAACACTGCAATTTCTCTGAACCAGGACCTTTCTAGAATTAATGGATGGGGACAAAAGAATCTAGTTTCCTTTAATGCACAGAAAACCAAGTACATTCAATTTTCTAACCGACAGAATCTCACTGACTCCCATATATTTTTAAATGATGTAAATATTCCCACTTCCCCTAGTATTGACATTCTCGGTGTAACATTAACTACTAACTTGAGCTGGACACATTATGTTAGAAGCATTGCTAAGAATGCCTCTAAAAAACTGGGACTCCTGTACAGAGTTCGAGAATTCTTCACTGACGAGCAGTTGGCCGTGATATATAAAAGTCATGTGCGTTCTCAGATGGACTACTGTTCACCTCTGTGGGGTGGAAGTGGAGTGGTTGCATTGAGGCAGTTGGACAAAATTCAAAATAAAGCTATTAGATTAATCAATAACCCTGCAATCACACAGGACCTTCCTACATTATCCATACGAAGAAACGTTGCATCCCTTGCATTATTCTACAGATATTTTCACAGCAATTGTTCCGAGGAACTTGCTTCAATTGTGCCGCCTCTCCAAATCTTTCCCCGTAGAACTAGGGCAGCTGAGAGCGCCCATGAATTTACACTTTCTCCTCCACAATGCAGAACTTCTGCTTATCAGAATTCATTTATCCCCAGAGCTACTACTCTTTGGAATTCACTTCCCTCGAATTGCTTTCCACAAACTTACAATCTACAAATGTTTAAATCCAGTTGTTACAAACATTTTATGAATGGAGGATGCCTTTAGGCACATGGACCTTTTTGTTTTATCTGTGTTTTTCCTTCCTCCGTTCATTGTCTCTTAAAAAAAAAAAAACATATAGCTAGAATATATAGACGGAGTGACCTTGAGGTAGGAGACAGACAGGGGGTGTGTGACTCCTGCCAGTTAATGTGTTGTGTTGAGAAAGTAGCGAGTCATACATAGCCTTTATACATTTAAGGGGAGGGTTTGTTTTTTTTTGGACCTCCTTCTCACTTATGTTTAGCACCATTAGTTTTGAGATTTTAAGACGTTCGGTTCATTAGTTTGGCGATTTTATAACCTTTCGCCCCATTTTTTTGTCAATATTGAAACCGTTCGTGCAATGCATAAGGTGTTGATTTTCGGTGTGAGCATCCTGGATTCGAATCCACGGACTGCCACATGTGTTTGTAAATTTCATTAATCGATTTTAGGAGTATAGTTGGTTGTTGGAAGGAACATAATAATTTAGGCGTCGATTTTATCCTGTCGAGCAAGCCTATAATTTAGGAAGAACCGGAATGCCGAAAAATAAAAACATACATCTCCAAAGGGGGCCTTGGTGTCATCTAAGCCAGATAGAGGTCTAGGGAACAAACTAGTCACCCTCCCCCTTTAAAGGAGCCCACCTCGTTTTTGTTTTATCTTTCTCTCCCTCTCTCTTTGACTTTTATCCATTCGGCCCCATTCAGCCTACTGGTTAAGACGTTTACCCCCATCCAGGTGTCAATATTTTCCTGGCGAGCGGTAGCGAGCCAGCATATATATATATATATATATATTTGTTTTGACAGCAAGCTAAATTTGTACATTTTTCGATAGAAAAATGTTTCCGGCGAAGCCGGATTTCTCCATACAATGCTGGCTCGCCATTGCTCGCCAGGAAGAAATCGACACCTGGATGGGGATAAACGTCTAAAAACAGTTGGCTGAATGGGGCCGAATGGATACAAGCCAGGAAAAGAGAGAAAAGGAGAGAAAGATACAAAAAAACGGTGACCCCCCTTAACTGATCCCATAGCTAACCTAGAAACCCAGTAAATGTGCGTTACCTTGATGTATGAGACGGGTGGGAGTGACTTCTGCGAGTTAGCGTGTTGTGTTGAGAGTGTGAGGAGCGAGGTGACCCCTAGCGTGACCCTCGCCGGCACCGCTTCCGGCCGGATCCAGAAGCTGATCCAAGACATGATAACGATGAGGCAGGTGGGGATGTAGGTGTGGAAGAGGTAGTAGCCCAGGCGACGCTTGAAGGTGAACACGATTTCCAGGCACGTGAAGTTACCTACAAGAAGAAAATAAGAAAATAAGAATAAATAGAAAGTCAGCTAAGAGAGAGAGAGAGAGAGAGAGAGAGAGAGGGAGTACAAAGGAGTACAAAGGAAATCAAGCAACAACAGGTCTAGTGACCCTTCTAGGCTGCTTGTCCTCCAAAACACTGAGGATCAAGTGTCCAAACAGTGGTTTAGAGTGGGTAAGGGAACATTGGAAAGGGAACTACTGCCCTAGAACTAATGTCCGTGGCAGGATTAGGAAGTTAGTAGGGGACAGATGGGTTAGTAACTGAGGGGGGGGATAAAATAAAGTTATTCATTTACAAACGCAGTCAGTCGCGGGTTTGATGCGAGATATTTGTCTAAGCGGAGTTTAAATGAATCAACGGTGCTGGTGCTGCAGTCTATAACGTCTCGGGGAAGCCCATTCCACAAGTTGACAACTCGATTGAAGAAGAAATTCTTAGATTCGTGTGAGTTAAAAGATTTACCAATAATTTTGCAACCGTTTCCCCGCGTGTAATTAGATTGGTCGATAGTGAAGTACTTACTACAGTTCATATTGTCGATGCCTTTGATGATTTTGAACACTTTAATTAAGTCACCTCTTAATCTGCGCTGGGTTAAAGGAAATAGATTTAATTCTCTAAGACGCTCTTCGTATGGTTTGTTATTTAGGCTAGGCATAATTTTGGTAACTCTACGTTGAACTCGTTCTAGCTTGTTTATATCTTTTTGGTAATAAGGGCACCAGGATTGAACGCAGTATTCCAGAAGAGTGCGGACTAAGGAATTGTAAAGGGTTAGGATAACTTCTTTGGATTTATGCTCAAATGACCTGCCTATAAAGCCAATTATTTTGTTTGCCTTCTTAACAACTTCTGAACATTGTTGACTTGGTTTTAGGTTACTCGATATTGTTGCTCCCAGATCGGTTCCTCTGTCTACACTCTTAAGCTGAGTGCCATTCATCGAATAGTTTGCTTTCTCATTTAGGTATCCGATATGTAGTACTTTACATTTATCCGCATTGAAACTCATATGCCAAATTTGGGCCCAACATGACAATTTATCTAGATTGTGTTGCATATCGTCAACTTGTTCTTTTGAGAGTACGCTATTTGCAATTTTTGTATCGTCAGCAAATTTTGAGATTGTACAGGTGAGACCCTCATCTATGTCGTTGATGTAAATTAGAAAGAGAATTGGTCCTAGTACCGATCCCTGGGGTACCCCACTACTTACATTGGTCCATTTAGATGCCTTATCGTTTATGACTACTCTTTGCTTTCTGTCGCTGAGCCAATTTTCTATCCATTTCAACACACCGTCTTGTATTCCATGCGCTTTTAGTTTTAGCAGTAAACGTTTGTGGGGAACTTTGTCAAAGGCCTTTTGAAAATCAAGGTATATAATATCTACAGCTTTACTCTCATCGTAGAGGTTGAAGATATCGTGGAAGAAGTCTAAGAGGTTTGTTAAACAGGAACGTATTTTACGAAAGCCGTGTTGAGTATCTTTAAGTAAGTTATTTGCCTCTAAGTGATTTACGAGTCTGTCTCTTATGACCGTTTCTAGCATTTTACATACAATTGAGGTTAAGCTAATTGGACGATAGTTACTGGGTAGGGATTTGCTGCCTTTTTTGAATATCGGTGTTACGTTGGCTAGCTTCCACTGATCAGGCATAGTCCCAGACTGCAAGGATTCATTGAATAGCAATGTCAGTGGTTTGGAGAGCTCATCCTTAGCTTCCTTTAGAACTCTTGGTGAGATTGTATCAGGTCCAGGCGTTTTATTTACCTTGAGTTTATCTAAACAATTCAATACTTCTCTCTCTGTAACGGTGATATTGCTTAGAACATCTGAATTATCAATCTGAATCGGTGATGGTGTAGGGATATCACTGAGGTCTTCGGTTGTAAAAACTGATGCAAAGAAGGTATTGAGGGCATTACTCATTTATACTTCGTCTTTGGTGTATTCTCCATTTTCATCAACTAACGGTCCAACAGTTGAAGTAACTACTTTTGTCTTTCTGATATAACTATAGAATTCTTTCGGGTTTGTTTTACTTTGATTCGCAACATGTAAATCCAGGGTCTTTTTACTTTGCTTAATTATCTTTTTGGCTTTGCGTCGTAGCTCTACAAATTTCACCCGTTCTTCGTCATTTTGTGAGGATTTTAATCTATCATTAGCAAATTTTTTAGCATGCAGACAGTCTGAAATATCTGTATTCCACCATTTGGGCTTATCATTATGGCTTGGACGCCGTATTTTCGATGGTATGCAGTCTTGCACTGCATACAGAGAGAGAGAGAGAGAGAGAGAGAGAGAGAGAGAGAGAGAGAGAGAGAGAGAGAGAGAGAGAGAGAGAGAGAGAGAGAGATTTACATAGATACACTGGCCACACAGACCTTACGATCCAAACGAGGTGATCAGGACTTAATTCTAGTAGAGAGAGAGAGAGAGAGAGAGAGAGAGAGAGAGAGAGAGAGAGAGAGAGAGAGAGAGAGAGAGAGAGAGAGAAATATATGTATAACACGTTTGTCACGAACTTTCATAATTATATACTGGAACAAGACTAATTAGCAGTCTTGTTTGTCCACTACTATAACTTTCATAATTATATACTGGAACAAGACTAATTAGCAGTCTTGTTTGTCCACTACTATAACTTTCATAATTATATACTGGAACAAGACTAATTAGCAGTCTTGTTTGTCCACTACTATAACTTTCATAATTATATACTGGAACAAGACTAATTAGCAGTCTTGTTTGTCCACTACTATAACTTTCCACCTAACTTTAACCCTTGTAATAAAAACACACGCTATTTCTGACTCCTACCGCAACTTCCGCATACAAAAATTCAGAACAAAAATATTACACAAATTACTCTCAGAAAGATCATATATGAAATATGTGGGTGGATATGAAGATGAGAAAGAGTGTTCTCAAATGGTATAGGTAAATTTAGAAGAGTAGAATTTATTTCTTTATTTATTTATCTATAAATTCATTATTATTTTTATGTTTACTCCCTAGACTTCCATTAAACCTAAAAATATCCCCAAGATCCCCCTTCTAGATAAATTTGTAAATTTTTCAGTAGAAAAATGTCCCGGCCTGAAGGCCGATTCCTCCAAAATGATAGGCACACCATCGCCCGCCAGGAAAGAAATCGACACCCAAATGGCATGAAAGTTCTTTAACACTTACACTGTGGGCATATTTCCACCATATTAGGGCTCATTCAGGCACTCCTGATTGATTAAGCACGTTTCTGAATTAAATTAAATTTATTCAGCCAAAAACTAGAAGAAAATAGCTTCAAAATGACACCAAAACGAGCTTCGTAGTGCGCAGGTTTCACCCGCAGCAGTACCATAGATATTCGCTAATACTGAGCAATTATCGCTAATGTCGCTCTACATTTGCCTTTGGCAGCGCTGTATGTCTAGCGAGAGTATAGCTCATACACCTCAGTGTCCCGACCGGCTGGCTGGAGAGAGGATGGGTGGCCTGCCGTGCTACCATTCACTCGCACTCGATTCTACAGGCTTTAAGAGGCTTTAAAAGCCTGTAAATTGCTGTAAATTGTCATGGCATTCCGGAAAGTCTCCCTCAGCCAATGGGTTAAATTGACAAAGAAATGGGTCGAAAGGTTTTATTATTTCCAAACTAATACGACAAACGTCTTAAAATCTCATAACTAATGGGGCTAAGCATGAGGGAGAAGGGGGTCCTGAAAAACCATACACCTCTCCTCAAGTTAAAAAATGAGAGGGAATAGACAGGTTGGGGAGGTGAGAGGTCTCTGAGAATGAGAGAGAAGGAAAGAAGGAAATCAAGAGAGCAAAGTACAGGAGTAAGAGGTGACTCGACTTGATGGCAGGAGGAATTTGGATAGAGGAAAAGGAAGTTGAGAAATTAGAAGTAAAGTAAAAGATAAAAAGTACTTGGCAGACCAGACCAGATGGCTGGAGTAAAATAGGAAAGAAGAGTAATTGGACAGAGGAAGAACAAGCTGAGAAGTGAAAAGTACAGTAGAAGACTGAAAGTTCACTGGATACAAGTTTATTTAAATGAGTGTCGACTGAACACTCACAGTTGTACACACTTTCTAAAACCACGAGCCCTCTAGCAGGGAGAATGAATGAAAGCTTAACAAACTTGTCATTGGTAACAAAGGCTTTAAAGTATCCCTAATAGGCTCAACACAGCTAACTCAAAGACAACTGTAGAGGTTGAAGTAACTAAACTAAAGGTTTATAAATACCCCTGATGGTAACAAAGGCTTTAAAGTATTCCGAATAGGCTCAAAATCGCGTCATATGCGTGAAAGGGTTAAGGTGGCATGAGGAGCAGGGGGGAGGGAGGGTAATTCAATATTAACCAAAAGTTGACTTCTCGTGGACGGGATAAATATGAAGTAACCAATTAAGTTGCGTCAACATATGTTTTAAAGTTTATACAATTATTTGCTTACACTGGCAAACACACAAGACTGATTAAAATACCCCGTATAGCAGAATACGCCGTGCGCAGGGTACTATAGTCGATAATCTTCAAGGGCACTACATCCGCCTTATTGGAAACAATTTATTAGGGAACATAGGCACCAACACATTTATTAGGGAACATAGGCACCAACACATTTATTAGGGAACATAGGCACCAACACATTTATTAGGGAACATAGGCACCAACACATTTATTAGGGAACATAGGCACCAACACATTATTAGGGAACATAGGCACCAACACATTATTAGGGAACATAGGCACCAACACATTATTAGGGAACATAGGCACCAACACATTATTAGGGAACATAGGCACCAACACATTTATTAGGGAACATAGGCACCAACACATTATTAGGGAACATAGGCACCAACACATTATTAGGGAACATAGGCACCAACACATTTATTAGGGAACATAGGCACCAACACATTATTAGGGAACATAGGCACCAACACATTATTAGGGAACATAGGCACCAACACATTTATTAGGGAACATAGGCACCAACACATTTATTAGGGAACATAGGCATCAACACATTCGCCATATTTTTCTCCATATAGTCCGCATGGAGGATTTTCGTTATTGACAAACTGCAAAAATACCCTTTTCACAGAAAAATACACCAAAAATCTGTCAAAGATGTCAATTAGCGGGGGTGTGAGGGCGGCAGCCCCCACCCATAATATTAGATTAGGTTAGGTAAGGTTGTTAGGTTAGGCTAATGTCCTTTCAAAGGGGTATAGGCTAGTAAACACTAGGATAGCTTATACCCGGTCAGAGGTATGAAGAAGAAGAAGAGTCCGGTGTAGTCTCCTTGAATGCTACCCTATAGTCTATTCACTGTAAGTAGGCGAGAAATCATGACCTCTATCCTCTTAACCTCAAAAGCGACTAGAGTAATCGAGCTAATAGTTCTACCATTTGGGAAGAGTCGGTCAAGGAATAGATGTGGAAATTTACATTGAATTTGCTCTAGCCCTTTTTGTGGTACAGAGGATAGAAGTCATGATCTCTCGCCTACTTACAGCGAATAGACTATAGGCCACATGCAAATATATCTTTATTATCCTGTACTACTAAAGTATCTCTGAGAAGTAATATTGAAACTTAGTTGATTAAGTAATATATGTCAATGAGCTGTATTCGACAACAATCCATAGTTTCATTTCATCATTTGAAGTATGAGGCTATGCTGCGATATATCATGAATTAAAGTAATTTACCTAATTCAAAAACATAAACGTAGAAGAGTTAAACTATAAATAATGACACCTGCAAAATACTTTTAATTTGACTCCTCTTCACTTCGTTACAAGAGGCACTCTTTACAGGTATACATTTTCTAACCTTCTGTACTTCGATTTTAACGTATACAATCTCTCTCTCTCCAGACACACACTCATATATATATATATATATATATATATATATATATATATATATATATATACAATATAATATGCACACGTTATTTACTAAGAGAAAGTGTTAGTGTGGTGTCACATTTAGCACACACCCTCCTCCCTTCCCTTCACCTGGTATGGTCTCTCTCAGTGTCGTGATGGCACCATAAAACCTATATTGGTGCCATGTTGAGGTGTCATGGTGCTATAACTCTCCAGCACCTACAGTATATCTTACTCTGTTATTGCTGCTCCCTTCACCATCACCCCAGTCATCATCATCACGCAAGCTCATATATAACCTCTGCCATCACCACCTCTATACAGCTCTACCACAATCACCACTCCACCTCACTACACAACACCACTACCACATCAATTCTACCACAATCACCATTACTCTCCCCACTATCAGGTCTTTCCCAACCATCATTCCACCTCACTATACAGTCCAACTACAATTTTTACCTCCGACAAGACGGCTCTTCCTCCACACCATAGAGTACATTATTATGACCTAGAGGCCAAAGCGTGTGTGTTATTTTGCCGCGCGTCCTAGGGATTTGGTGGCAGCACTATTGTACGGTACAACAACCAAAGCACCTCAACGGCTTGTCCTTATTATAAATAGTCTGTGCGCCGCGCACGCCTGCCAGCTGGCTTGCTGCAGTGATACCAAAGTTAAGGGAATATCCGCAAAACGAGGGAGCAATAGATTAAAGAGGGAACGTATTTAAGAGGTATTTAATGTTGGTAAAAACACTTGTAAATTATTTAATATAAATTAGATATACTGTATATAAGCAAGATGAAAACATTAAGTATACATATACACTATAAAACATACTCATATATGATGCAACACAACACATTAAAATGTAATTTTGAATATATATTATTATGTTACATGTTATGTAGATGTTAATTTGTAAAGTAGCACTAAAACTTGACATTTATACAGTACTTATGACATCTAGGGATATTTTGTCCCACCATTGACGTTGGCAACTCCCGAATCTCACATCAACAATGGTGGGTGTTGGAGGAGTTTTGCTTGTGTACCTCCTCATAATGACGACAATTACACGATGACTGGCCTTTACAGTAGCCTCTACTTATGTCTATTTAACTATGTCATGTCTGCAGAGTCTCTGGATAACGTTCAACTGATTATTAATAGCGTTATTAGTACAAGGTAGGGATTATTACGAATTAATGGGGACCAAGGATAGTCAATATAATGTCTTTGTGGGGACCCTCCCATTGTCCTTTGCGACCGTGCTGCCATCTCTCGAACGCGCGGATCGCTATTTATTATTTCTATTAATCTCACCACCACACCCCCAATGAAATTAATTAAAGTATATATGATCCACCGGGATTCGAACCCGGGTTATCACACACATATTTTTGCCACCTTAACCATTACACCACCAGGACGGTTAAAGGTTTATGCACACGCCTACGACTTATTATCCATTCTCGAATACTGGATATTAATCTAATCATGTTCATACTCCCAACCGCACTATGGTAGCCTACTGTTTAAGTGAGAGGAAAGAATATTCATGGGGCACAGATCATATAGACCGGCCTCTCGAAGAAATATCCCTAAACCTACTAATAATATTATTTCTATTAATCTCACCACCACACCCCCAATGAAATTAATTAAAGTATATATGATCCACCGGGATTCGAACCCGGGTTATCACACACATATTTTTGCCACCTTAACCATTACACCACCAGGACGGTTAAAGGTTTATGCACACGCCTACGACTTATTATCCATTCTCGAATACTGGATATTAATCTAATCATGTTCATACTCCCAACCGCACTATGGTAGCCTACTGTTTAAGTGAGAGGAAAGAATATTCATGGGGCACAGATCATATAGACCGGCCTCTCGAAGAAATATCCCTAAACCTACTAATAATATTATTTCTATTAATCTCACCACCACACCCCCAATGAAATTAATTAAAGTATAACCACCGGGATTCGAACCCGGGTTATCACACACATATTTTTGCCACCTTAACCATTACACCACCAGGACGGTTAAAGGTTTATGCACACGCCTACGACTTATTATCCATTCTCGAATACTGGATATTAATCTAATCATGTTCATACTCCCAACCGCACTATGGTAGCCTACTGTTTAAGTGAGAGGAAAGAATATTCATGGGGCACAGATCATATAGACCGGCCTCTCGAAGAAATATCCCTAAACCTACTAATAATATTATTTCTATTAATCTCACCACCACACCCCCAATGAAATTAATTAAAGTATATATGATCCACCGGGATTCGAACCCGGGTTATCACACACATATTTTTGCCACCTTAACCATTACACACCAGGACGGTTAAAGGTTTATGCACACGCCTACGACTTATTATCCATTCTCGAATACTAGATATTAATCTAATCATGTTCATACTCCCAACCGCACTATGGTAGCCTACTGTTTAAGTGAGAGGAAAGAATATTCATGGGGCACAGATCATATAGACCGGCCTCTCGAAGAAATATCCCTAAACCTACTAATAATATTATTTCTATTAATCTCACCACCACACCCCCAATGAAATTAATTAAAGTATATATGATCCACCGGGATTCGAACCCGGGTTATCACACACATATTTTTGCCACCTTAACCTTTTCAGGTTTGTGAAGTCACGCTTTAGCCTCTAGGTCATAATATGTACTCTATGCTCCACACTTGGGGTGCTGAACGCAACGCAGGTATAGTTTGTTGTTTCTGGCCACATTTCGGATGTACCGGAATCCAGAGTTGTCTTCGTAAACCACTGCATTGAAGCGGATGTTCCCCTCAATCCTAGCCATGCTTGGTGGAGTACAGCAGTGGAGTACAGTACAAGGCCCAGAAATACCGTCTGTCCCGACGAATGGAGAAAAAAATACTGCTGGTTTGAGACTAAACTCGAATCAACTCGACTCGTCAGGGGAGTAGCGAGACAGTAGCGCCGAGTACAGACAGAGGTTCCTCCCCGTATACACGGCAGTGTAGGAAATATGACCGTATAGATTTGTGTGTGTAAGAGATATGCTGTATCTGTGTAGGAAATATGTCACTGCACTAAACACTGTGTAGGAGATATGCTGTATCTGTGTAGGAAATATGTCACTACACTAAACACTGTGTAGGAGATATGCTGTATCTGTGTAGGAAATATGTCACTACACTAAACACTGTAGGAGATATGCTGTATCTGTGTAGGAAATATGTCACTACACTAAACACTGTGTAGGAGATATGCTGTATCTGTGTAGGAAATATGTCACTACACTAAACACTGTGCAGGAGATATGCTGTATCTGTGTAGGAAATATGTCACTACACTAAACACTGTGTAGGAGATATGCTGTATCTGTGTAGGAAATACGTCATTACTCTAAAAACTTCTAAATTTGTAGGATATGTGACGTGTAGGAAATACGCAGTATACATGGTGTAGGAAATGTGGCGCACCCCCTTCACCAACACCATAACTATCACTCTACCTAACCACTATCACATCACTTCTACCACAATCACCATTACTCTCCGCACTATCCCTATCAGGTGTTTCACAACCATTATTCCACCTCACTATTCACCACCACCACAACGATCACTCCACCTAACCACTACCACATCAGGTATACCACAATCACCATTACTCTCCCCACTATCATTATCAGGTCTCTCACAACCATCATTCCATCTCATTATTCACCACTACCACAACCATCATTCAACCTCACTATTCACCACTACTCCACCTCACCACTACCACTGTCACCATTACTCTCACCACTATCACTATCAGGTCTCTCACAATCATCATTCCACCTCACCATTTACCACCACCACAATTATCCTCCCCTCACCACTACCACAATCATCACTACCATCACACTAATTACCACCAGGAATCCCACAGCCTCTCTCTTCTCTCTCTCTCTCTTACCCCTACCCTCCCTTACTCACACACCTACACATTCACATACACACACTCACTCTCAATATGAATACAACGCGTAACCATGCCTGGGAATTATAATTGAAAAGATTCAGCAGTAGTATTTGTAGAAGCTTTTTCACATAATTATAAGATATGTTCTACCTGGAACAATCTCCAATCAGAAGTTGTAAACAGTTCTTTAGTAGAGCAGTTCAAGAAGAGAGTATAGTATTATGCACACTCTGTAATGAGTGTAGCGCACTACGCAATCACTTTCTTTACATTTCGAGTATCTCCCCGGAATGGACCGCAAGGGGTTTTAGATACAAACTATTCTAATGACAATGTCGGACAGGCTGGGAGACAGGTATCCTGACCAGGATTCGAACCCGCTCACTCAGGTATATTTGTGAGAGTTGGGCACCGTATCCACTCGACTCATGGTCTCACAAATATACTTGAGTGAGAGGGTTTCTAATCATGGACACGATAACATACAAACTATTCCTTGTAACTCCTATATATATATATATATATATATCTCTCTCTCTCTTATCACCGTCATCACTCAACCTACCACCAGCACAACTCTCCACCCTAACATATACGGTACATCACCTACTAACATCCCCATAAATACAGTCCCTCCCTCACCCAGGCCCATTCATTTCACACATATTTTCCTTTTGATATAAATATATAGCAGTGCATATCAAACCAAGCATAATCCTTTTCTTGGGATAGTTTACATATATTTTGGAATTATATTGACTATTTACCTATATCAAGTAGAAATTATATTGACTATTTACCTATATCAAGTAGAAATTCTTGTAACGGAATGTATAAAGGATTATGCAGTAACAGTGTTCTTATTATGTGTGTAACCCGAATTGGTGTTGTTACTAAGACCTACGCCCTTTGTGTTTATCTCAGTTTGTGGACAACTCACCCAGTAGATCATCTCAAACAGTATATTTCGACAAAAGTAATAGTGAAGCAATACAAAGCAACAAAAGACAGTGTCAAATTGAAGTTCCCACCTAATTGAAGTTCCCACCTAATTGAAGTTCCCACCTAATTGTATAACCTTACCTAACCATATAGAGCTACATTGTCATACAGAACCCGAACCCTAGTTACTTTGATCAAGAGCACGTTTGGCTGTTGATCAAAGTGACCAGGGTTCAATCTCGGGTGGGTTCTGTGAAATTTTTCTCGAGCAGCATTCCTTGAATTAATGATTATAGCTGTATTGGTTGAGGTGGCACCGGTTGAGAGCTACTGGTTAATAAGGTGAACTAGTTAACCCTTTCAGGATTACGAAGCTCCTTTTCTGTATATTTTCGCTATCATTATACGAGTTAGCCCTGAATTAATATGGATTTGTTGGATTAGTTGAAACAGTTTTTAGATCATTCAATCATTAGCTGTCTTTCTTAAGTTGACTAAAATTGTCTAATGTTAGCCACAACGAGATATTACTAGCGTCATCATATCCTGAAGGGGTTAAGTTCTCAGGTCACCGTCCTTCTCCATCTACAGAATAATAAGGTTCGCTGATGCGGCATCTATAGGGAAATTACCAGCTCCCATCACCATTATCTCTATAAGTACCCTCATCAACAGTTGTGTGTGTGCGTGGTGAGCGAGAGAGAGAGTTACAAGGAGTTACAAGGAATAATTAGTATCTCGGAGACCTTGCTGTCCATTCCGAGGAGATACTCGAAGTGGAAGGCGAGAGACTGTTTAGTGCACTACACTCTTTACAGAGTTTGCAAAATACTATCAAATCTCTTCTTGAACTGCTCTACTGAAGAACTGTTTAAAACTTCTGAGGGAAGTTTGTTGCAGGTAGAAAATATCTTGTATGTGAAAAAGTTTCCACAAATACTAGTGCTGAACCTTTTCAATTCTATTTTCCAGCCATGGTTGCGTGTTGTATTCATATTGAGAGTGAGTGAATATGAGTCCTTGTTCTCTCAGCATGTACCCGGTATATATACTGCATATATATATATATATATATATATATATATATATATATAGAGAGAGAGAGAGAGAGAAAGAGAGAGAGATAGATATGCATATATTTATAAAGAAGCTGGAACCTCTTTTGACCCATAATTTTCCGCCAACATCATGCACGAGGTGAATTGTGTGGTAGGGTCCATCATTTACCTCCCCCGCCTCGGTAATGTAACACACAGGCCAGGGATAATATCGCCCTATCATAGCTTTTATAGTCAGCTCGGAACACACTGATGAGATACGGGGGGAGAGATAAATATGGAAATAGGGGCTTGTAACCATTAAGGGGAGGGTTTTTTGGGGGACCTCCTTCTCCTTCATGTTTAGCCCCATTAGTTTTGATATTTTAAGACAGTCCCATTAACATGAGAACACACTAAATAAAACTAAGGAAACGTAAATAGATGCAATAATATTCAAGGTGGGTTAAGAACTGAAAATATAATTGCAAATCATACCTTAAAATGTAATAAACTACTAAAAATTATAATATATATATATATATACAGTATATATAAATATATATATATATATATATATATATATATATTATATATATATATATATACTGTATATATATTAATTTCCTTGTCATTTCTCCGGCACCTCCTTATGTGTTGTGTCCAGCCCTCCTCCTACCTCCCACACTTCTCGATAAGTGTCCCATCTTCTCTCTCTCTCTCTCTCTCTCTCTCTCTCTCTCTCTCTCTCTCTCTCTCTCTCTCTCTCTCTCTCTCTCTCTCTCTCTCTCTCACACACACACACACACACACACACTCTCTCTCTTACTCATTCTCACTCTCACTCTCTTTCTCCTAGTGTTGGTGTCTGTCTGTCTACTGTCTTACTCTCCCCCCCCCCCCCCCTCCCTCTCCTTGCATGATTAATTTGCTATATTTTTCCTTCATTTATTCGGTCTCCTTCATTTATTCGGTCTCCTTCATTTATTCGGTCTCCTTCATTTATTCGGTCTCCTTCATTTATTCGGTCTCCTTCATTTATTCGGTCTCCTTCATTTATTCGGTCTCCTTCATTTATTCGGTCTCCTTCATTTATTCGGTCTCCTTCATTTATTCGGTCTCCTTCATTTATTCGGTCTCCTTCATTTATTCGGTCTCCTTCATTTATTCGGTCTCCTTCATTTATTCGGTCTCCTTCATTTATTCGGTCTCCTTCATTTATTCGGTCTCCTTCATTTATTCGGTCTCCTTCATTTATTCGGTCTCCTTCATTTATTCGGTCTCCTTCATTTATTCGGTCTCCTTCATTTATTCGGTCTCCTTCATTTATTCGGTCTCCTTCATTTATTCGGTCTCCTTCATTTATTCGGTCTCCTTCATTTATTCGGTCTCCTTCATTTATTCGGTCTCCTTCATTTATTCGGTCTCCTTCATTTATTCGGTCTCCTTCATTTATTCGGTCTCCTTCATTTATTCGGTCTCCTTCATTTATTCGGTCTCCTTCATTTATTCTTCATTCGTCATCACGGGTACTATATTACAATCAAGGTGTTTATTTGATTCAAGGTTATGTAGATATTGTCTGTTTTTCAGCTGATGGTAAATTGGCATGGTTCGACTTTAACCCTTTCTAGATAGGGCATATGGAAGTCAGAGGGTTAATAGAGGTCGTCTTTACCCTCTTAATTCCCACAGATCCTCTCTAAGCTGTATAAATCGTCTAATGATAGCCAGAATAAACTATCAAAACGCGTCATGATCCTCAAAAGATTAATTGCTCATCTATTACGATATTTATAGAATAGGAAGTACTGTACATTCATATTGGAGGCTGTCTTGGGCTCAGCTGGATATTTGTTTTAAGGGAGGAGTGGTTACTTTTTGGTCTATATATTTATGTAGTAATGGATTTTTTAGTATCCTCGCTAGATATCCATCAAGCATTAAAAAAAAAAAAAAAAAAAAAAAAAAAAAAAAAAAAAAAAAAAACACACACACACACACACACACACACACACACACACACACATCCTTCTTCAAGATATATTTGCACACATTTCGGTAGAAACATTTAAAATCTTAAAATTACAGGCTCGCTATAGTTCGCCTGGAAAAAGTCGACGCCTAAATGGCACGAAAGGCCTTAACATTGACAACAAAATTATACACGCCAAACTAATGGGCCGAATGTCTTAAAATGTCAAGACTAATGAGTCTAAACACGAGAGAGAAGGGGGTCCAGATAAATCAACCACCCCCTTAATGTTCTCCCTGATATTTGAATTCCGAGGATTCATAAAATTTCTCAAGGTTTCCCAACGTATCGGAATTAACCTTTGAGGATCATGGCGCGTTGTTGAGACAGTTGGTTCTGGCTACCATTAAACGATTTTATTCAGCTTAGAAAGGATCTGTGGTAATTTATAAGGGCAAAGGATATATCATTTGACCCTCTAACTTTCATATGCCCTTCCTAATATCAATAAAATCGTCTAATGATAGCCAGAACACGGAGAAGAACTGAGTCATCGCATCTTCTAAGGGTTAACCCGTTCAGTACCGTGATGTCCTTTAAATGGTCTTCTGGCTACTATTAGACCACTTTGTTCAGTTTAAAAAAGGCTTCCAACAATTAACAGACTTCGAACTATCTCACTTAACCCATTTTACTACAACAGATCCTTCTTAAACTGCACAAAATCGTCTAAATATAGCTAGAATACAATGAAAAAGACGTCGCCGGTACAAAATGGGTTAATGCCCGCTTTCTTCGCCCTAACTATTTCATTTTTATTTCCCCATTTTCTTTATTAAGATGGTTCACTTTTTGGTCGATTTTTTAATTTATTTATTATTTTTCTAGTTTCCTCCCTAGACCTACATCAACTTAAAAAAGAAACATCCATTAGATCACCCTTTTAGATTATTTTGTACACATTTCGGTAGAAAAATGTGCCGACCGAAGGCTAGTTCTTCCTAAATAGTACGAACCGTCTTAATATTGACAAGAAAATGGGGTGGAAGGCCTTAAAATCGACAAACTAATGGGACAAACACCTTAAAATCTAAACACTAATGGGGCTTAACATGAGGGAGAAAGGGAATCTAGAAAAACGACCCCTCTCCCCTAGGCTTAAGGTGTCGCTCGTGTTCCCGTTTCCTTCACATAAACATCCTTCCTGTCGCCTTCCTCTCATAGAATTGTTTTTATCAGCCATTTTCCTTCTCCTTCGGTACCTCGTTTCCGTCGATCCTCGCCTCTCAATATCATCGCCTCTCTCTCTCTCTCTCTCTCTCTCTCTCTCTCTCTCTCTCTCTCTCTCTCTCTCTCTCTCTTTGTTTACACAGAAGTACTAATCTATTGAATTCCTGTGCGTGAAACATTTTAGTAAATAGATATAAATGCCATTACAGAATTATCATATTTCTCGCTCACCTAATAAAACCTCTCTCTCTCTCTCTCTCTCACTCTCTCTCCTTAACCAAATACAATGTTCATTCATAATGTATTAAATAAAGAAGCAGATGAAAATAAAAATGCATTGTAATACCATGGCATAAACTTCACTAATGGTCTTTGCTCTACAACGTAAGCGATTGGGAAAGTGGGACAGGACATTTATGTAGATGACATTCTCGACTACATACTTTACCAAAGAAAAGTTATATTGGGTAGCTTAAGCCATCCTAAAGAGCCTAATATTTTCTTTCAGCCCCATTAAATTCCTCAGCAGTTGTCTAATGTACTGTAATGTCGCTGGGGATGTCTTTTTCTGTTCGAATTATGTGTGTGTGTGTGTGTGTGTGTGTGTGTGTGTGTTTTTTTGTTTTGTTTTATGGATCACGCAACCAAGTGGGAATGAAAGCTATGAACTTATTTCCCCCGATCTCCTAATAATGTGTTATTATATCATAGATGTCGTGATGTTCACAATGATTTACTGCCTATAGAAACAAGCAACACTAATGCCTTAATAAATATATATAAAATACAAACGATCTTTCCCTTTCTTCCTGTAAGTCAAAACTGTAAAAAAAAACTCTCTCTCTCTATCTATATATATATATATATATATTGAGAACAGCCCTTTTACTATTACACGTATCTTTGTATTGCAAAAATGACATTCATACGCAGTCCTTCCTTTCACATTTCTTCCTTCCATACCGTTCTTATCCTTCCTTCCTTCCGTCCCATTATACTCCTTCCCTCCTTCCTACCATCACACTATCCTCCTTCCACACTCCTTCCTTCCATCCCAATATATTTTTGTCCTCCTTTCACACGCCTTCCATACTTTCCATAACACTAGCTCCTTCCCTCATTCCACACTCCTTCCTTCCATCATATTATACTCTTTCCCTCCTTCCTTTCATCCCATAATACTTGCCCTCCTTCCACATTCCTTCCTTCCATCCCATTACACTCTTTCCCTCCTTCCACACGCCTTCCTTATATCCCCTTCCACTCTTTTCCTCCTTACACACCCTTTCCTTCTATCCCACTATACTTTTTCCCTCTTTCCACACTCCTACCTTCTATCCCACAATAATATTTTTCCTCCTTCCACCCCATTATACTCATTCCTTCCTTCCACACTCCTTCCTTCCATCCAATTATACACTTTCCTTCCTTCTATCCCATTATACTCTTTCCCTCCTTCCACCTATCCCATTCTACTTTTTCCCTCCTTCCTGGCTCCCTCTTTTTCTTTTTCCATTACACTCTCTTTCACTTTCCTTCCAACCCGTCTTCCTCCTGCCACTCCACACTGCCTCCTCGACCTACGCAAACCCTTTCCTTCTCGTATTTGCATTTGTCTTATTTGCAATTGTCTGTCTGTCTGTTGCCCTCTTCTCTTTCTCTATTGCCCTCTCTCCTGTTTCTCTAGTGCCCCCTCCCTGTTTCTCTAGTGCCCCCTCCCTGTTTCCCTAGTGCCCCCTCCCCTCCGTTTCTCTAGTGCCCCCTCCCCTCCCTGTTTCTCTAGTGCCCCCTCCCTGTTTCCCTATTGCCCCCTCCCCTCCCTGTTTCTCTAGTGCCCCCTTCCCTCTCTATTTAACTAGTGTCCCCTCCCTGTTTCTCTAGTGCCCCCTCCCTGTTTCTCTAGTGCCCCCTCCCTGTTTCCCTAGTGCCCCCTCCCCTCCCTGTTTCTCTAGTGCCCCCTCCCTGTTTCCCTAGTGCTCGGTCCCCTCCCTGTTTCTCTAGTGCCCCCTCCCTGTTTTTCTAGTGCCCCCTCCCTGTTTCCCTAGTGCCCCCTCCCTGTTTCCCTAGTGCCCCCTCCCTGTTTCTCTAGTGCCCCCTCCCCTCCCTATTTACCTCCTCCCAGTTTCTCTACCACTCACCCCCTCCCTGTTTCTCTAGCACTCCCTCCCTGTTTCTCTACCACTCTCCCCCTCCTCTGTTTCTCTAGCACCACCCTCCTACTGTTTCTCTAGTGACCCTCTCCCCTCTCTCACTGGCCACTTACTCCCATCTCCTTACATTCTCAAACGGATCCTTCCCTCTCGACCAGACACAAACACACCTCTTGCCCCCTCCTTTGGCACCTGTCTTATCTTACATCCGTGCCCTGCCACTTCGCATTTCACCCTTTACAAAGGATTACAAAGGATTACAAAGAGTTTCAAAGGATTACAAAGGCCTTCAAAAGGTTTCAAAGGATTACACATAATCTTAAAGGATTTTTAAAAAATCAAAGGATTACGAAGGCTTTCAAAGGCTCACAAACGATTGTATAGGATTTCAAATAACTTGGAAAGATTTCGAAGGGTTTAAAAACATTACAAAGGATTTCAACGGAATTACAAAGGGTTTCAAAGAATTACACATAATTTCAAAGAATTGAAATAAATCAAACGATTACAAGAGGATTTCAAAAGCTCACAAAGTATTACAGAGGATTTCAAAGATTTGTTAAGGATTTCAAAGGATTTCAAAGGTATTACAAAGGGAAGCAAATGAAATAAGGTTTACTGGTTCTCACAAGGCTGGTTCGTATGCAGAAGGGATGGTGTAAGAACGGACTGTTACGGAAACTGAGGGGAAATGGGTCGTTTTCTTGGTCTATCAATTTACTTATTCCATTAATTCTTAGTTTCCTCGCTAGACTTCCATTAACCTTAGAAAAACACCCGCTAGACCCCCCTTCAAGATAAATTTGTAAATTTTTCGGTAACAAAATTTCCCGGCCGATTGCCGGTTCCTCTTAAAATTTCAGGCTCGCTATCGCTTGCCAGGAAAAAAATCTACACCTACATGGCACGAAGTCTTTATTTTGGCAACGAAATGGGGCAAAAGGTGTTAAAATCGCCAAACTAATAGGCCGAACGTCTGATAATCTCGACCCAAAAGGGGCTAAACACGAGGGAGAAAGGGGACCAGAAAAACGACCGGACATCTCCCCGTAAAGAGGTTATGGTCAGTAGCCGCCAAGAGTTATTATAAGGTCAGAAGAACAAAGCAAGGACTGACTAGACCACCACGGCAGTTCATCAGGTACTCTCTTAATATATCGGTGTTAAGGGGGTGTCACCTCGATGTTTTTCTCTTTCTCTCCCTCTCTCTTTGGCTTGTATCCATTTGGCCCCATTCAGCCTACTGTTTTAAGAAGTTTACCCCATCCAGGTGTTAATATTTTCCTGGCGAGCGGTAGCGAGCCAGCATATATATATATATATATATTTTATTTTTTGACAGCAAGCTAAGTTTGTACATTTTTCGATAGAAAAATGTCTCCAGCAAAGCCGGATTTCTCCATACAATGCTGGCTCGCTACCACTCGCAGGAAGAAATCGACACCTGCATGGGGGTAAACGTCTTAAAACAGTTGGCTGAATGGATATAAGCCAGAGTAGGAGAGAAAAGGAGAGAAAGAGAGAAAAAACAGGTTTCCCCCCTTAAGAGAGACTGTAATTCGGTGAGGACGCTATACACTGGCTACGTAACTTTCTCATAAAATCATCCTCACTATCATAAGAAAAAACATGTAAAAATCGAACTCGTGAGGGGTTGAACTTCCGAAAGGGTAGATTCAGGAAATGTCAGTACTCTTGCCCCCCCCCCCCCCCCCCCTCTCTCTCTCTCTCTCTCTCTCTATCTCTCTCTTTCTCTCTCTCTCTTGGACCACCTAGTAGTAACTGCAAGGTCTGTGCGGTCTGAATATCTGTGTAACTGTCTTTTTCTCTCGTGTTATACCTTTGCACTAGCTCTCTCTGTCTCTCTCTCTCTGTGTCTCTCTCTCTCTCTCTCTCTAGTGGATAACCTTTGTTCTCCTTTCACGTTTCAGTTTGCTACACTCTATACTCCTCTGATCTATATTTTTCTTCTATCATTTGTCCATTATTTTTCTTGCCATTCGCTTCTTTTAAATTCCGAAGTTTCTATTGTCCACACCATTTTAATACCATGACACATTCTAAAAACTCAATGAAATAAAAATAGGTTCGACAAAGGTATAAAAAAATCATTGGGTATATTGATGGTAAATGGCCTTTCTGTCCTTGTGTATGATGGGTTTATTACTATCAAGAGAACATTAAATGGGTAGATTACTATCAACACTTCAATTACACTTTTTATACACACTTACTTTTAGAGCGCAGCCCCCTTATAATTATATATATATATATATATATATATATATATATATATATATATATATATATATATATCACGTATATCACACAATTACACGTGAGCTAATATGTGTTTAAATACTCTCAGCCGGGATCAGACCTCCGACATTCGAAGCCGTGGTGTAGTGGATTATAAGGTTGGACACTCGTTCTGAATGTCGGAGGTTCCATCCCGGCTGGGAGTATTTAAACACACGCGCACACACACACACACACACACACACACACATATATACATATGATATCTATATCTCCTTTTCCTTCAGCCCTACTCAACCTTCTTCCTTCAGCTTACCCCTCACCCCTCCTCCTTTTTCCCCCTGCATCCCTCCTCTTTCTACCACCATCACCCCTCTGCCTCCCCCCCCCCTTCCCTTTCTCTCCTGGCACGCCGAGTGAAACAAAGAATCACATTGTGAGGAGGGAAAAATCGTTGATAAAATTCCTTGGTTGAGATAAAAGAGGCGTGATTATTGTTAGCAGCCTCCTTATCTCCCTCTTATCTGTCCTCTATATCTCCGTGCTATTCCAGTTGCCCTATTCCTGCCTTCCCTCACGTTTTGTTAGCTATCTTATGTAGAAAGTGAATAATAAAGTTTAATTTATATCATTGGCAGCCGATCCACATAATAGAATGAAGACACATAACAAATGTTCATGGTATTTGAGTCTAATCATGCTCTTGGATAAAGGATTTGTAATAGAACGCAACAAGTTTTGGTAAAACGAAAAGCTTTGAGCAGGATAAGTGACACAATTATTAACCAAGAACAACTACTCAGTCCAGTTGTAGGGACTGTAGTTCTCAAAAAGAGGCTCCAGTCCTGACTCTATTCTTGATTTATAGTGTACTGGCTTAATTATCCAAAAGGGTTGATAGCCTCTGAAGTGGTATTTTAACTAACTTCTATATCAGTCCAGCTCTGCTCACTCTTTGCACAAACTCCATAGAAACAAGTCTCACATGCAAAGTAGCAAAATTTGTTGACATCAACTTAGGTGGTAGCCTAATAAACTATTATACCAATTGAACATAATTATGAAAATAACATTCTGATTTTGATTCTGCTCCCCCTATCCCCTCCATATGTCTCTGTCCACGCCTCTCTGATCCTCCTCTTTGCTCTCATCCATCCTTTATTGTTACTCGACCTTCCTCTTTACTTTTTCTTCCCCCACATTTGTTCCTAACTCCTTTATTATAACTCGACCGCACGCCTCTTTAATCCTCCTCTTTGCTTTCCTCCTTCCATTATTGTTACTCGAGCTCTATTCTTTACTTCCTCTATTGTTTCCCTTACTTCATCTGGTCTGCCTCAATTTCTCTCTTTGGAGTTTTGTCTTATCTTAATTCCTTCCTAATTATGACTCTTCTTTTGTCTTCTCTTTTCCCTACTTAGTCCTCAGTATCCCCTGGACATTATCCTCTCTCTCTCTCTCTCTCTCTCTCTCTCTCTCTCTCTCTCTCTCTCTCTCTCTCTGCACCTGCACCAAATGTCACACGATGAACTTATGATCCGATTTTTCATACTAACTTTTATGTTGTATCATGTGTTCAGTGCTCAAGAATTAAACAAAGTATATGTCTAAAAATTATTAATTTGTAATCCTAATTTGATGTGTGGTAGCTATTTACACTGAAATAATCAAATACATTATAGTCAATATGTATGCCACTACATTTATTTAATATATTTTACTGAGCTTAGGATATATACAGTATTAGGAAATGTATTGGGGTATGTATTGGGATATTTATTAGGGCAAGTATTAATATATGTATTAGGATATGTATTAGGATATGAATTAGGATACGTATTAGGATATGTATTAAGGTATGTATTAGGATATGTATTAGGATATGAATTAGGATACGTATTAGGATATGTATTAAGGCATGTATTAGGATATGAATTAGGATATGTATTAGGATATGTAATAGGGCATGTATTAGTATATGTATTAAAGTACGTATTAGGATATGTATTAGGGCATGTATTAGGATATGTATTAGGGCATATATTAGGATATAATATATCTTAATCCTTACATTAATGTTGTTTTATTTCTTAACATTTGCAGCGGCTAATATTCACTTAAATTCTCATGTATTTTGTGTTATACGACTTGTACTTATTAATATAACGCATGGCTACTTTGTTTAGCTCGCTCTGTTTGGCTTATATTTGAGTTGTGATTATACTTATTGTTTGGTTGGCTGTGTTTAGCATGGATTTGAGTTAAGTTTATTAATTAATTGTTGTTAAATTTGCTCCCTAGTCCTTCATTAAAAAAAAAAAAAAAAAAAAAAAAAAAAAAAAAAAAAAAACCCAAGATAAATTTGTACATTTGTTAGTAGACAAATGTTCTATATTACAGGCTAGTGGGAAGAAAGGTCTTAAAATTGACAAACACATGGGGCGACAGGCCTCAAAATCGCCAAACTAACGGGGCGAAAGTCTTAAAATGTCAAAACTAATGGGGTTTAACACGAGGGAGAAGGGGGTCCAGAACAACACCCCCTAAATGTTACGGAAATAGCACACTGAAAACAAATAGGGGTATGGAAAGGGTAACTAAGGTGTCCATAGTGGTATACCCTTTTAGAGATATATTGATAGCAATAAACCCATCAAGTCTAATATTGGGATAGAAAAATCAGTCACTCTCAATATACCAAAAGATGTTATATAACCTTTTCATTGTATATACAGTATATGTACAGTATATGTACAGTATATGTATGTATGTATAATTGTATATACTCTGGCACATACCCCATTTTTTATATTTTGTTTATTTTCATTTTTTTTATTGGGGGCGGCCAACTCGAGACAGAGCCTGAACAGGGACATCACAATACAACATAAAAACAAAACAAAACACAAAATTACACACATCTAGGTCGCCCAGGAGAAATACCCAGAGACCCAGGCCCATTTGGGGTCTCCAGCTAGATTTCCAGGTCCCAGATCTCTCGGAAAGGCTCCGATTTCCGCAGGTAGACACGCATTGAAGCTGTACCACCATAAGCCCGCCCAGGAGTACCCTTCATTACTACCGGCTCCCAGGGCAAGGCGCCTGACGGACTATTATCTAGTCCAACTGGTGCATGATCCTTTCTCTCAAACTACCGCGTTTACACAGTAATCTATATACCAACATTCTCCATTAATTCCTACTCTTAATGTTTTACAATGTCTCATCGTTTATACTACAATAGCATCATTGTCAATAGGTCCAAAGAATGTATATACCCTTTCATACTATTTGTAAACCCTTTATGTTTTACAACAGTAGCACTGTACTGACATTACTAACATTATACCTACATATTTAATATACCCTTTTCAAACTCTTTAAGTTTTTGTTTATACTACACATAACATTGATATCAATATACCCACTCAAGATCTTATTTTCATAGGCAGATTTTCACTTAAGGCTTTTTGTCTGGACCCTCTTCTTCTTCATGTTTAGCCCCATTATTATTGACAGTTTAAGACGTTCGCACCATTAGTTTGGCAATTTTAAGACTTTTTGCCCCATTTCTGTCAATGTTAAGACTTTCATGCCATTTAGGTGTAGATTGTTTCCTGACGAGCGATAGCGAGCCTGTAGTTTAGGAGGAACTGGCCTTCGGCTTGGAAATTTTTCTACCGAATAATGTACACATTTATCTCGAAGGGGGGACATGAGGGTATCTTTTAAAGCTTGATTTAGGCGTAGGGAAGAATCAAAATATATCCCCTTGTGTCTATACTACACAATCATCCCTATCAATGCAACTCAAAAGGTTATATACCTTGTTCATACCCTTTATATGGCCTTTACGATTTTCACTAGTAGCGTTGTCTATACCACCCTAACATTTCCGTGGCCTTTACTACCGGAAGGGTAAACCATAAATATTAACACTAAGCCCAGCCGGTGGTATTATTGGGTTTATGGTGGTGGTTTAGGTTTGATTGTGATTAAGGGTTTCAATTATATATATATGGTATATTTTTGTTTTGTTTTGCCATTTTCGAGTGATTTACTTTTTAGTGTGCCCCCTAAGCTAATAATACTAAAAATATTAATACAAAACAAAAAAACAAAAATACTAATAAAAAACAAAAAAACAAAAATAATAATAATAATAATAATAATAATATATATATATATATATATATATATATATATATATATATATATATATATATATATACTGTATATATATATATAAATATATATATATATACATATATACCGTATATATTATATATATATAATATACAGTATATATATATATATATATATATATATATATATATTTAGTATTATTATTATTATTTTTGTTTTTTTGTTTTTTTTATTAGTATTTTTAGTATTATTAGCTTAGGGGGCACACTAAAAAGTAAATCGCTCGAAAATGGCAAAACAAAAAACAAATGTACCGTATATATATATATATAATTGAAACCCTTAATCACAATCAAACCTAAACCACCACCATAAACCCAATAATACCACCGGCTGGGCTTAGTGTTAATATTTATGGTTTACCCTTCCGGTAGTAAAGGCCACGGAAATGTTAGGGTGGTATAGACAACGCTACTAGTGAAAATCGTAAAGGCCATATAAAGGGTATGAACAATGTATATAAAATGTTTAGTTGCATTGATAGGGGTGATTGTGTAGTATAGACACAAGGGGATATTTTTAGATTCTTCTCTACGCCTACATCGAGCTTTAAAAGATACCCTCATGTTCCCCCTTCGAGATAAATGTGTACATTATTCGGTAGAAAAATTTCCAAGCCGAAGGCTTTGAAAAAACAAAACAAAACACAAAATCACACACATCTAGGTCGCCCAATATATATATATATATATATATATATAAACCTGACTCCTCGGACCCCCTTCAAGCTAAAACAAAGAGAAAAAAGAGAAGACAAAAAAGGCTCCCAGACCACTCTTCGAGCTAAAATTGTACATTCTTCGGTAGAGAAATATCCTGGCCGAAGGTCGAAGTCTCAATATTTGCAAGCTCACACATATTAAAAAAACGACACCTGAATGGGCGTGAATCGTTATATAATTACCAAACTAATTGAGTGAAACGACTTAAACTCTGAAAACTAATGGGGCGAAACCAGGTGAACCTCAAAATACCACACTCGAGTTAGATAGGTATAGGGTATATAATTTAGGTCGTCTGGACTGGGGTCTTTGTTGGACTATATATTGGTCTTAAATTAAAGGTCAGCAGGTCCGGAATATAAAAGAGGGTGTATAGTAAGCTCAATAAATCAATACCCACTGACATTTTAACTCTATTGTTGAGTGGGTTACTGTGGCTTTGAGCTGAGTGATTTAAGTACTGTGGATGTTGTGTTGTCATTTTATTTTTATTTGTTTTCTATGTGAGTGAGGGAGACAAAAGTCAGAACTGCCTGTATCGAGTGCCTCCCCCAGAGTTGAAAGAGTGACAGGGCCAAAATCAAGGGACGTTCGAGCCAAAATGCCTGGACACTCTGAGTTTGAAGCAATTTAAGTCATAGGAAGAGGGAAAGACTGATTCTGGGAGAGTGTTCCAGAGATCAGCAGTTGAATAGAAGACATTCTGAGAATACCGTTTCACTCTTGGGTGTTGGGTATTGTGGTGTTGTAGTCTTGGTGTTGTCGTGTAGTTATGATGTAGTTTTAGTGTTGTGGTGTTGTTATGGTGTAGTTTTAGTGTTGTGGTGTTGTTATGGTATAGTTTTGGCGTTGTGGTGTGGTTATGGTGTAGTTTTGGTGTTGTGGTGTGGTTATGGTGTAGTTTTGGTGTTGTGGTGTGGTTATGATGTAGTTTTGGTGAGATGGTGTGGTTATGGTGTAGTTTTGGTGTTGTGGTGTTGTTATGGTGTAGTTTTGGTGTTGTGGTGTTTTAGTGTTGTTATGGTGTAGTTTTGGTGTTGTGGTGTGGTTATGGTGTAGTTTTGGTGTTGTGGTGTGGTTATGGTGTAGTTTTGGTGTTGTGTTGTAGTTATGATGTAGTTTTAGTGTTGTGGTGTGGTTATGGTGTAGTTTTGGTGTTGTGGTGTGGTTATGGTGTAGTTTTGGTGTTGTGGTGTGGTTATGGTGTAGTTTTGGTGTTATGGTGTGGTTATGGTGTGGTTATGGTGTAGTTTTGGTGTAGTTTTGGTGTTGTGGTGTTGTTATGGTGTAGTTTTGGTGTTGTGGTGTTGTTATTGTGTAGCTTTGGTGTTGTTATGGTGTAGTTTTTGCGTTGTGGTGTGGTCGTTGTGGTGTGGTTATGGTGTAGTTTTGGTGTTGTGGTGTGGTTATGGTGTAGTTTTAGTGGTGTTTTGGGTTATGGCGTAGTTTTGGCGTTGTGGTGTGGTTATGGTGTAGTTTTGGTGTTGTGGTGTGGTTATGGTGTAGTTTTGGTGTTGTGGTGTTGTTATGGTGTAGTTGTGGTGTTGTTATGGTGTAGTTTTGGTGTTGCTATGGTGTAGTTTTGGTGTTGTGGTGTGGTTATGGTGTAGTTTTAGTGTTATGGTGTGGTTATGGTGTTGTGGTGTGGTTGTGGAGTAGTTTTGGTGTTGTGGTGTGGTTATGGTGTAGTTTTGGCGTTGTGGTGTGGTTATGGTGTAGTTTTGGCGTTGTGGTGTGGTTATGGTGTAGTTTTGGCGTTGTGGTGTGGTTATGGTGTAGTTTTGGTGTTGTGGTTATGGTGTAGTTTTGGCGTTGTGGTGTGGTTATGGTGTAGTTTTGGCGTTGTGGTGTGGTTATGGTGTAGTTTTAGTGTTGTGGTGTGGTTATGGTGTAGTTTTGGTGTTGTGGTGTGGTTATGGTGTAGTTTTAGTGTTGTGGTGTGGTTATGGTGTAGTTTTGGTGTTTTGGTGTTGTGGTGTTGTTATGGTGTAGTTTTGGCGTTGTGGTGTGGTTGTAGAGTAGTTTGGTGTTGTGGTGTGGTTATGGTGTAGTTTTGGTGTTATGGTGTAGTTTTGGTGTTATGGTGTAGTTTTGGTGTTGTGGTGTGGTTATGGTGTAGTTTTGGTGTTGTGTTGTAGTTATGATGTAGTTTTAGTGTTGTGGTGTGGTTATGGTGTAGTTTTGGTGTTGTGGTGTGGTTATGGTGTAGTTTTGGTGTTGTGGTGTGGTTATGGTGTAGTTTTGGTGTTATGGTGTGGTTATGGTGTAGTTTTGGTGTAGTTTTGGTGTTGTGGTGTTGTTATGGTGTAGTTTTGGTGTTGTGGTGTTGTTATTGTGTAGCTTTGGTGTTGTTATGGTGTAGTTTTTGCGTTGTGGTGTGGTCGTTGTGGTGTGGTTATGGTGTAGTTTTGGTGTTGTGGTGTGGTTATGGTGTAGTTTTAGTGGTGTTTTGGGTTATGGCGTAGTTTTGGCGTTGTGGTGTGGTTATGGTGTAGTTTTGGTGTTGTGGTGTGGTTATGGTGTAGTTTTGGTGTTGTGGTGTTGTTATGGTGTAGTTTTGGTGTTGTGGTGTTATGGTGTAGTTTTGGTGTTGCTATGGTGTAGTTTTGGTGTTGTGGTGTGGTTATGGTGTAGTTTTAGTGTTATGGTGTGGTTATGGTGTTGTGGTGTGGTTGTGGAGTAGTTTTGGTGTTGTGGTGTGGTTATGGTGTAGTTTTGGCGTTGTGGTGTGGTTATGGTGTAGTTTTGGCGTTGTGGTGTGGTTATGGTGTAGTTTTGGCGTTGTGGTGTGGTTATGGTGTAGTTTTGGTGTTGTGGTTATGGTGTAGTTTTGGCGTTGTGGTGTGGTTATGGTGTAGTTTTGGCGTTGTGGTGTGGTTATGGTGTAGTTTTAGTGTTGTGGTGTGGTTATGGTGTAGTTTTGGTGTTGTGGTGTGGTTATGGTGTAGTTTTAGTGTTGTGGTGTGGTTATGGTGTAGTTTTGGTGTTTTGGTGTTGTGGTGTTGTTATGGTGTAGTTTTGGCGTTGTGGTGTGGTTGTAGAGTAGTTTGGTGTTGTGGTGTGGTTATGGTGTAGTTTTGGTGTTATGGTGTAGTTTTGGTGTTATGGTGTAGTTTTGGTGTTGTGGTGTGGTTATGGTGTAGTTTTGACATTGTGGTGTGGTTATGGTGTAGTTTTGGTGTTGTGGTTATGGGGTAGTTTTGGTGTTATGGTGTGGTTATGGTGTAGTTTTGGTGTTGTAGTGTGGTTGTAGAGTAGTTTTGGTGTTGTAGTGTGGTTATGGTGTAGTTTTGGTATTGTGGTGTGGTTATGGTGTAGTTGTGGTGTGGTTATGGTGTAGTTTTGGTGTTGTGGTGTGGTTATGGTGTAGTTTTGGTGTTGTGGTGTGGTTATGGTGTAGTTTTGGCATTGTTATGTTGTTATGGTGTAATTTTAGTGTTATGGTGTGATTATGGTGTAGTTTTGGCGTTGTGGTGTGGTTATGGTGTAGTTTTAGTGTTATGGTGTGGTTATGGTGTAGTTTTGGTGTTGTGGTGTGGTTATGGTGTAGTTTTGGCGTTGTGGTGTGGTTATGGTGTAGTTTTAGTGTTATGGTGTGGTTATGGTGTAGTTTTGGTTTTGTGGTGTGATTATGGTGTAGTTTTGGTGTTATGGTGTGGTTATGGTGTAGTTTTGGTGTTATGGTGTGTTTATGGTGTAGTTTTGGTGTTATGGTGTGGTTATGGTGTAGTTTTGGCGTTGTGGTGTGGTTATGGTGTAGTTTTGGTGTTGTGGTGTGGTTATGGTGTAGTTTTGGTGTTATGGTGTGGTTATGGTGTAGTTTTGGTGTTATGGTGTGGTTATGGTGTAGTTTTGGCGTTGTGGTGTAGTTATGGTGTAGTTTGGTGTTGTGGTGTAGTTTTGGCGTTGTGGTCTGGTTATGGTGTAGTTTTGGCGTTGTGGTGTGGTTATGGTGTAGTTTTAGTGTTATGATGTAGTTTTGGTGTTGTGGTGTGGTTATGGTGTAGTTTTGGCATTGTGGTGTGGTTATGGTGTAGTTTTGGTGTTGTGG
>JBAKBP010017410.1:0-42500 GCA_037953745.1 Lithodes maja
CCGACAATGCACTAGCAATAGCCTACTAAGATTGTGCTCGTGGGCCACTAATCTCTGAAGTAGCTAAGCGTGCCACACATGAAATCAATAGTGCTTAAACAATAATATACATAAGGAGAAGCTTCAATACTATACTGTATCTGCTGGTCGAGCAAAGTCTAGCTGGGATATCTAAGGTTAAGAGACAATGGCTGAGCAAGCGGCTCGTAGCCTAGCGAGGTCCTTAAGACTGTGCGGCCAAATTACGGTAATTGACGGGATGCTCTCTTGAGAGATCCAGATCACTAGTATCTGGTTCTCTCCTGGCGATCCTCTCAAAGTCAAGCAAATGAGATAGCACAGTGTTGGGTGGCACAGGCAAAAGCCCTCACTCGCAACACAGTGCTAAACTCCCACGGTACACAGTCAGAAAGACCACCTAGGCGTTCCACGTCTCCGTTGCAATGGTACTGGTTCAACCGCAACCTAGTACTCATAGGAAATCACAACTCAGAAACCCTATCCCAGTCTAGCATTGCCTAAACCAGCAGAAAACAGGAACATGAATAATCGCACACAGGGAAATGCATATACGAGTGCAACAAACATCAATCAATCCTATTCTAGTTAACCCTTCCAAAAATAGGCTATCTAACAGGCACTTATCTCGTGAGAACTCAAGCGATAATACTTTGGCTGACTAAATCTGCACCAAAGGGGTCATGGAGGTTAAACAGGGACGAGAAGAGAAGAAGATAGGCTGTTCAGAGAGTAGAGAAAGTTCACATCAGTCGGAAGAATATGGATAGTTGCAAGGGATATGAGAGGTCGCTTTGCCTGATGAGTTCTGAAGAAATGGTGGCAAGAACCTCTCTTTTTATACTCGGCCCTCTAGCGGCATATCTCAAACTACTTAAGGACCGCCCACTGGCAATCATGACGTCATATTCTCTCTCAATCTGGGATTGACAAAGAACTTCCCACGCGCTGAAAGGGAGGAAGGGAGGAGGGAGGAGGGAATTAGGCCTACCGGCCCGCGTGGCGCACTCACTGATCCCCGTTACGTAATATCTCTCTCTCTCTCCTCTCATCATTACATATAAGTCCCACACACAATACTTATATCTAATGATATAAAATAGAACTCGTTGACTTAGAAGAAAACAAAATACATAATGATAATACTTATAGTACAACGGTTCACATAAACTGAGTTAGGAAACTCTACACAGACTACAGCCAAAGTTCCTGCCCTGACGATCCTAGCGAGAGTGGGGCCTGACTGGGCGTTCTGTACAGCATGCTCATACTCGACATGCGTCACACCTCCCCCAAGATTTTACTTGCTCAACCCTGAGCTAAAATCTGATATACAGAACCCCATCAAACCCCTCACACCCAGCGACCGCATGGCACTAAAACAACGCTGAGTTTATCACTAAAACACATCTTATATAAAAAAAAAAATTCACATTTCATAACTCCTCCCAACAATAGTAAAAGACATAATATCATGCTCCCAGAGCGAGCTTACAGCAGCTCAGCCGTTTGATAGTTCGTGGACTACTCAAACACTATAGGCTATGACAAACTTATACAATTATCTATATCAAAAAGAAAGAGTTTTTATATGATTTTTTATATTTTAATATGTTTTTTTCCGGCTGCACTATAAGGGCAGCCTATTTTCTTCTATACCAAACGCTCAACAATCCTGCTTTACGACCCAATACGCTGGGCTACAACCGCGAGCCAACAAGCACCAAGCGCAAAATACTACTCAAACCAAAGCAGGAGGCTACCCGTGTGTCAATCTCTTCGGGATCATACACCTGTGATAGCCTACGACTGATCATCTACCCTCGATAAACAATCCGCAATCACATTGTCACATCCCGCAATATGCCGGATGTCCAGGTTATACTCCTGCAACATCAATGACCACCGGGTCAGTCTCATATTGCGATTGTGAAATTGATTTAGGAATCTCAAAGGGTGATGATCAGTGTAGATAACCACGACTGGGCCATAGGCTGGAACATACACCTCGAAGTGCCTGAGTGACAGCACAATCGCCAGTAATTCCTTTTCTATTGTAGAATAGTTCTTTTGTGCAGCATTGAACTTCTTAGAAAAGAAACTTACTGGGTGTTCCACACCTTCATTGTCTGTCTGTAGCAAGACGGCACCAGCCCCTACACCACTAGCATCTGTTGCCAGCTGAAAAGGCCTGTTAAAGTCTGGGGCCCTGAGTATCGGGTGAGTACACAGCAAATGCTTCACTAAATTAAAAGCCTTTTCACACTCAGGCGCCCACAAAAACTTTTTGTCTTTAGATAACAAATCTGTGAGAGGTGCCAACACCGTAGAGTAACCTTTTATAAAGCGTCTGTAGTAGCCTATCATACCCAAGAATCTCATGATCTGCTTCTTGGTGGTTGGGTGCGGAAATTTATTGATAGCCTGTACCTTGTTCTGAGGAGGGCACACCTGTCCCCTTCCCACTACAAACCCAAGGTACTGCACAGTGGCTTTTACGAAGTCACACTTTGCCAAATTTACTACCAGACTTGCTTCACTAAGTTTCCGGAACAAGGTCTCCAGGTGCTCACAATGGCTCTCAAAGTCGTCATCATAAATGATTACATCGTCCAAGTATACGGTGCAATTTGGAATGTCCTTGACAATTTCATTCATCAGGTTCTGAAACGTTGCTGGTGCATTCTTAAGTCCGTAGGGCATAACATTACACCGGTAAGTACTCCCGTCCACCACAAAACCACATACCTCTTTAGCACGCTCGGACAAAGGTACTTGCCAGTAACCTTTTACTAAATCTACTTTAGACAAAAAACCGAGCATTACCAATTTTATCAACACTATCATCAACCCGAGGAAGAGGATATGGGTTAGTTGGAGTCAAACCGTTTAGCCTACGGAAATCAATACAGAAGCGTACCTTGCCATCTGGCTTAGGCTGCAGTGTTACGGGGGAAGTCCATTTAACGGTGCCTTTCTCTATCAACCCCCTACCGAGCATATACTCCAACTCATCCCTCAGAGCGGGTAGTTTTATGGGGGGCACACGGTACGGGATTGACTTAAAGGGTAGATGGTCCCCCACGTCAACATCATGCATAGCCTGAGTAGTGAGGCCTGGGTGTTCAGCAAATACAGTGGGGTATGAACCGAGCAACTGACGGATAGCTTCAAATTGCGGCTCAGGCAAATGGGCTATAGCCTCGTCAGCCCTTAGGCTCGAGTTCCCCGCCCACTGATCCGCTGAAACATGGTGATCCCAGCTATCCTCCTCTGAAGCTTGACTGTCCCCCTCTCCTTCTCCACCACGGCCGCAACAAGCCAACACAGGGACAGTGAGAGGCTCAGAGGGGCGCCTCACATACTCTTTTATCAGGTTCACGTGACATAACTGATTCTTCTTCCTCCTGTCTGGAGTGGCAACAAGGTAATCTAGGTCCGAAATTTTCTCCACAATTTTATAGGGTCCAGTATACTTCGCCGACAAGGGGTTACCCACCAAAGGCAACAAAATCAACACCTCCTGTCCCACAATGAACTCCCGGAGCTTCACTTTGCGATCATACCTGTCCTTCATTAAAGCTTGTGACCCTGTTAAATTCCGACCTGCCATCTCCAGACTCTTAAGCATGCGCTCACGGCTTTCAAACACATACTTCAACAAGGAACAAGGCGGCACAGTTCCTTCCCAAATTTCCCGCAGCATATTAAGGGGGCCCCTGACTCGGTGTCCAAAAATCAGCTCGTTTGGACTAAATCCCAGGCTCTCACCAGGCACTTCCCGAGCAGCAAACAGTACATACGGCAATCCAAGATCCCAATCTCTTCCGTTATCAGCACAATAACACCTGAGCATGCTTTTAAGGGTGGCATGCCACCGCTCAAGCACCCCTTGGCTCTCAGGGTGATACGCTGACGATACCACCGCCCGTATTCCATGCTGTTGCATTGTTTGCTTAAAGAGATTGGAGGTGAAATTGGACCCCTGATCAGACTGAATCTCCTCCGGGTACCCGTACCTTGAAAAGTACCACAACAAGTTACTGACTACCGTCTTAGCCATGCCGTTTTTCATGGGGTATGCATCGGGGTATCTAGTGGCAACATCCATGATGGTTAACAAAAATTTATTACCAGCCTTTGTGGGAGGGAGGGGACCAACCATGTCAACAACAATCTTACTAAAAGGTGGCCCAATTACAGGAATAGGGTGCAACGGAGCTTTAGGAATAACTTGGTTTGGTTTCCCGACCCGTTGACAAATATCACATGAGTTTATCCAGGACTGCACATGAGACTTCATCCCCGGCCACCAAAACAACTTCCCCAAAGCCGCCACCGTTTTTCTTACCCCCAAATGTCCTGCCAGCGGTGTGTCATGCGCCAAACTCAGTAGGCTATCCCTGCACTCCCGCGGCACCATCAACTGGTCCACTACCCCGGACCCCATCTTCCAGCTACGGTTAGGGTCTTGAAAACGCCGATACAGGATGCCATCTAAATAAAAAAAATCTCCCGGCTGTGCATCACCGTCCTCGTCGAGCTCCACAGCTCCATTAGCACACGTTTGGAGCTCAGGGTCCTCCAGCTGCAACCGACGTATATCTGAGGGTGCCAAGCGATCTAACTGCTCCCGGAGCAATGCATGACCCTCCCCGATACTGAGCTGCTCCCTCTGTCTCTCTCGATGTTCATAACGTTGCTGTCGTGGAGACTCGTCATGCCCAGCCTCGTCACTCTCGATGACAGGCCCAGGGGCTACTCCAGAACTAAGTAATGGTGCTAATACTGAATCACCCAGGAGAGCCGCCGAGTCAAAACTCTTAAAACCAACTCCAGCTTTAGCCTCCTCCTGTTGATCGTTCCTCTGCTGGTCTGAAGACGGAGGACTAGGCTGTGACACTTTAGCTGCCCGAGCTCGGGTGACAGCACACGCCATGGGTTGTGCCTGGCACCGCTCGACCCACTCTCGCTCTTCCCTACTCACGTCGGCCGGCCTCTCGGCAACGACTAAGGGTAGAACCTCAGAAGCGGGCATTGCAAAGTCGTTGCCGAGAAGAAGGTCGACGCCCTCCACTGGCAGTTTCTCCACAATCCCAACATCCAATTCACGTGCCACACCATCCACCTCCAACTCCAACCGCACCAGCGGGTATGACCGAGTTGCATTAATACCCTGCACCACCACCACCCGAGCCGCATTTATAGGGTAGCCAGTCAAGTTTTTCATCAAAGTCTGGGAAGCACCTGTATCACGCAAGACCTCTACTCCATGCTTGCGCCCCGCCCACATCACGCAACCCCGTCCTCTATGGTCGCAAAAAACATCCTGAGCAGGGTTCGAGCCTCCCAGGTGCTTCTGCATTGGCTGTGCCTCAGCCTCTGACGAACTGCCCCGGGCAAACTCAGAAGGCTTCAGAGACACACCAATGTTGCAGGCCAAAGACACAGCTGCTGTAGGTGGTTTGCTAGGACAGACTCTTGCAAAGTGCCCCTTTTTATGACATTGATAACACTCTAACTCCCTTTGGGCTTCCCTTGGTACTGGGAAGGGCCCGGCCCCTTCTTAAATGGGACGGTGCTAGTCTTGTGGTCAGTCTTGGTATCATAACTCTTGTACTTGTTTGCATAAGATATATTACTAACTCGGGGGGGTGGGGCGTCACGCCCCTTGTTACCTGCCTCACTACGCTGGGCAGACCCGCACCCACGAATTAATGATAGCCGGAGGTCAGCCATCTCAGCTGCCTCCTGTAGAGTTTTTGGATTCTTTTCTTTAATAGTTAAAGTCATTTCTGCACCTGTACACTTATAAAACTGCTCGAGCAGAAACAGCTCAGTCAACTGTTCGGCCGTCTCAGCTTTCTCAGAACGTGTCCAGTTTGTAAGTGCATCTTTTAAGTCCCGGGCATGTTCAAGAAAGGTCGCCTCCCTAGTCTTTGTAACACCCGAAACTTCAATCGATATGTTTCTGGTTGCAACTCGTATGCCCGTAGGACAGCTCTCTTCAATTCTGGGTAGTCAATGCAAGACTCTAAAGGCAGTGCATCATAAGCCTTCAGACCCTTACCCGTAAGTCTTGAGGAGACCAGAGCTGCCCACTTCTCTTCAGGCCAATTATGCTCCCTACACTTCTTCTCAAAACGATTAAAAAATTCTGTGACTTCAGTTTCACTAAATGCCGGCACCAACTTGACTAAGTGGGACAAGGACTGTTCTCTTACTTGGCCCTCACGGCCCATCCGAATCCCTGTCGACTCTGCACGAGTCTTATCTAAATCTATTTGAGCACAATATTTCTCTGAGTCGTACCTAAGCTCAGCCTCGTGCCTCCTAATCTCAGCCTCAATCTCCTTCTCCTGCTTCCTAGTCTCATTCTCCTGCTTCCTAGACTCAGCCTCAATCGCATACCTCCTAGACTCAGCCTCGATTGCATACCTCCTAGACTCATTCTCCATCTCCTGCTTCCTAGCCTCATTCTCCATTTTAGCAAGCTCGAGTTTAAATATCATCTCAGGAGACAGGCCGGAAGAGGGAGCTGCCACTACTGAAGGAGGGGGGGCAAGAACTGGGGAACCACCATACGCACCGCCCGAGGGCACTCCAATCTTCCAATTCTCATCCCTCTGTGGGAGAGTGCTAACCTCCGGCAACTGAGTGGACGGCACTGTGGGAGTCGAGTGAGAGGGGATCTGGGGAGGAACCCCCCCAAACGCCCTCTCCTCCGAAACCCCATGTCGCCCACGCAACACCCAGGAAATCAGCTCCCCCTTGGACATCCCTCCTACATTGGATAGACCCAAAACCTTGGCTATCAGGTGCAAGCCATAAACATTCACCCCAGTCAGCCTCTCCTCCGTCACGTGGTACTGCTTACTCACAAAAAGTCTAGCATCCTCCTCACTAGTTACTAACGGCACCTCCTCACTTAGCATCTCTCGCTCCTCGTCAGTACTAGGGCACGACATACTGAAGTTCACAAAAAATTCTCGAGACAAAAGTGTTAAACTCCCTTATGTAAGCACTAATTACTAAATTAACTGGAGTCTCTTAAATGCTCTCCTAATTGCCTTACAAAAAAAAATATTCTTCAATATGTACGCTAAAGTACGAACAAACAAATGTTGTACAACTCTGCAAAAAATTATACTGTTCACAAAATCCTAAGCAAGGTCGCCATTTGTTACGACCGGGCACTCGGGTACACTAGGGCTCTTACACAGGACTCGAGTATGGCTCGCTGCCACAACGGAAACACACGATCCCAACCCCAGAGTACTGCCAGCCGAACAAAAAACGCCACTACCCTCCAGAGTTCTATCTGCTATAACGGGGTATACAAGAATTCGGTACTAGCGTTTCACACAACAGACTAATAGCAAGACGGGAGTTATCTAGTCTGGTCAACAATCAAACAAAGAAGAAAGTACTACAACACTAAAGAATAGTGTTGGCCGAAGCCGAAGTAATCCACCCTTGAACTAAGAACTTAAGAAGTCCTCCACCCTCTACTTCGGATCGGCACTATTACGTTACGTTAAACAATAGTCCTCGAGCATCAAGCAAGGAATCTTCTGATAAGTTAGATGCTTCTCGAATACTCATAAGAAGTAAGTATCGGATTTTGAACAGCAATTTAATGAATAACTCACTGGTAATTAAAGGCTTTAAATTGACATAAGAAGAATTATAAGAATAAGCAATAGGATATGGCAAACATTAAGAAGAAGTACTCCGACAATGCACTAGCAATAGCCTACTAAGATTGTGCTCGTGGGCCACTAATCTCTGAAGTAGCTAAGCGTGCCACACATGAAATCAATAGTGCTTAAACAATAATATACATAAGGAGAAGCTTCAATACTATACTGTATCTGCTGGTCGAGCAAAGTCTAGCTGGGATATCTAAGGTTAAGAGACAATGGCTGAGCAAGCGGCTCGTAGCCTAGCGAGGTCCTTAAGACTGTGCGGCCAAATTACGGTAATTGACGGGATGCTCTCTTGAGAGATCCAGATCACTAGTATCTGGTTCTCTCCTGGCGATCCTCTCAAAGTCAAGCAAATGAGATAGCACAGTGTTGGGTGGCACAGGCAAAAGCCCTCACTCGCAACACAGTGCTAAACTCCCACGGTACACAGTCAGAAAGACCACCTAGGCGTTCCACGTCTCCGTTGCAATGGTACTGGTTCAACCGCAACCTAGTACTCATAGGAAATCACAACTCAGAAACCCTATCCCAGTCTAGCATTGCCTAAACCAGCAGAAAACAGGAACATGAATAATCGCACACAGGGAAATGCATATACGAGTGCAACAAACATCAATCAATCCTATTCTAGTTAACCCTTCCAAAAATAGGCTATCTAACAGGCACTTATCTCGTGAGAACTCAAGCGATAATACTTTGGCTGACTAAATCTGCACCAAAGGGGTCATGGAGGTTAAACAGGGACGAGAAGAGAAGAAGATAGGCTGTTCAGAGAGTAGAGAAAGTTCACATCAGTCGGAAGAATATGGATAGTTGCAAGGGATATGAGAGGTCGCTTTGCCTGATGAGTTCTGAAGAAATGGTGGCAAGAACCTCTCTTTTTATACTCGGCCCTCTAGCGGCATATCTCAAACTACTTAAGGACCGCCCACTGGCAATCATGACGTCATATTCTCTCTCAATCTGGGATTGACAAAGAACTTCCCACGCGCTGAAAGGGAGGAAGGGAGGAGGGAGGAGGGAATTAGGCCTACCGGCCCGCGTGGCGCACTCACTGATCCCCGTTACGTAATATCTCTCTCTCTCTCCTCTCATCATTACATATAAGTCCCACACACAATACTTATATCTAATGATATAAAATAGAACTCGTTGACTTAGAAGAAAACAAAATACATAATGATAATACTTATAGTACAACGGTTCACATAAACTGAGTTAGGAAACTCTACACAGACTACAGCCAAAGTTCCTGCCCTGACGATCCTAGCGAGAGTGGGGCCTGACTGGGCGTTCTGTACAGCATGCTCATACTCGACATGCGTCACAATAGTCTAATAATAGTCTAATAATAGTCTAATAATAGTCTAGTCTAATAATAGTCTAATAATAGTCTAGTCTAATAATAGTCTAATAATAGTCTAGTCTAATAATAGTCTAATAATAGTCTAGTCTAATAATAGTCTAATAATAGTCTAATAATAGTCTAGTCTAATAATAGTTTAATAATAGTCTAGTCTAATAATAGTCTAGTCTAATAATAGTCTAGTCTAATAATAGTCTAATAAGTCTAATAATAGTCTAGTCTAATAATAGTATAATAATAGTCTAGTCTAATAATAGTCTAATAATAGTCTAGTCTAATAATAGTCTAGTCTAATAATAGTCTAATAATAGTCTAGTCTAATAATAGTCTAATAATAGTCTAGTCTAATAATAGTCTAGTCTAATAATAGTCTAATAATAGTCTAGTCTAATAATAGTCTAGTCTAATAATAGTCTAGTCTAATAATAGTCTAATAAGTCTAATAATAGTCTAATAATAGTCTAGTCTAATAATAGTATAATAATAGTCTAGTCTAATAATAGTCTAGTCTAATAATAGTCTAATAATAGTCTATTCTAATAATAGTCTAATAATAGTCTAGTCTAATAATAGTCTAATAATAGTCTAGTCTAATAATAGTCTAATAATAGTCTAGTCTAATAATAGTCTAGTCTAATAATAGTCTAATAATAGTCTAGTCTAATAATAGTCTAGTCTAATAATAGTCTAGTCTAATAATAGTCTAATAATAGTCTAGTCTAATAATAGTCTAATAATAGTCTAGTCTAATAATAGTTTAATAATAGTCTAGTCTAATAATAGTCTAGTCTAATAATAGTCTAGTCTAATAATAGTCTAATAAGTCTAATAATAGTCTAATAATAGTCTAGTCTAATAATAGTATAATAATAGTCTAGTCTAATAATAGTCTAATAATAGTCTAGTCTAATAATAGTCTAATAATAGTCTATTCTAATAATAGTCTAATAATAGTCTAGTCTAATAATAGTCTAATAATAGTCTAGTCTAATAATAGTCTAATAATAGTTTAATAATAGTCTAGTCTAATAATAGTCTAGTCTAATAATAGTCTAATAATAGTCTAGTCTAATAATAGTCTAATAATAGTCTAATAATAGTTGAATAATAGTCTAGTCTAATAATAGTCTAATAATAATAGTCTAATAATAGTCTAATAATAGTCTAATAATGTTAAAAGGACGGCACCGGGACTGAAAAGGTTAAAGTTCTCAATCCGGGCGAAGTGAACCAGCTGCAGAAGTTTTAAGAAAAACCCTGAGGAGTGTGTGTGTGTGTGTGTGTGTGTGTGCCAGACTGCACACACTCATGTATGTTTATTTTGTATTTATTTTATGTTTGTCTATATTCCAACTAATTCCCTCTCGGGATTAGGCTGAGAGCCTGTACATTCAACCGTACATTCAACGGTGAAGCCCGTGAGGTCTTGTTCCAGTGTAGGGAGTAAGACATGTGAAGCGTTTTGAGCTGCAGCCAGCCCCCGCCATCTTGCCTTCGCAAGATGCTCGGGGCCCGGTTGCCCACCCACAGCTCGAAGCATCCCCATCTTTGAAGCTGCTTCGCCTTATGCACTTCACTGTCTCACACCCTAGACTCGGACCCTCACTCTCAGGACGCCACCTATTGAGCAATGAACTCACTAGGCATTGCCCCCTTGTAGCCTATTTTGAATATGGGAATATTCATAAATTACTATTTAATCAGGGAACAATGAGGGATTTCTCCATAAAATGCTGGCTCGCTATCGCTCACCAGGAAATAATTGACACCTGGATGGGAGATAAATGTCTCAAAACAGTAGGTCGGATAGGACCGAATGGATAAAAGCAAGCGAAAAAGAGATAAGGAGAGAAAACAGTAGGTGAATGGGATCGAATGAGATACAACCAAGAAAGAGAGAAAAAAAACGAGGTGGACCCCCTTAAAAAGAAAAAGCGAAGTAAGAAGGAGAAAACGAGGATGTAGGCGGGGAGACTGGGATAAAAGGTCGGAGAGAAATGGGTAATGAGAGAGCGAGGGCGAGGTTGAAGGCCACCTAGACAGACAAGAGGGCAAAAAAAAAAAAAAAAAAAAAACACACACACACACACACACACAAAGAGAGAGCACACAGGGCTAAGTGGGAAGAGAACAATTGGTATAGGGAGCGCCAGCGAACTTGTCAATAATCTTGATCCCCTTAAGGGGAGATCTCCACTTGAGGGATTTTTTTCTTGACCCCTTTCTCCCTCATGTTTAGCCCCATTGCTTTTGATACTATAAAACGTTTTCCCCATTAATTTAGCAATTTTAAGAACTTTCACCCCATATTAAGACCTTTCATGCCATTCAGGTATCGATTTTATCCTGGCGAGCGATAGCGAGCCTGCAATTTAAGAGGAACCGGCCTTCGGCCGGGAAATTTTTCTTCCGAAAAATGTACAAATTTATCTTGAAAGGGACTCAAGGGGGTGTAATTCTAAGCTTGATGGAGGTCTAGGCCTCTAGGGAACAAACTAAATACCTCCCCTCAAGGGAGCCCACCTCGCTTTTTTCTCTTTCTCTCCCTCTCTCTTTGGCTTGCATCCATTCGGCCCCATTCAGCCTACTATTTTAAGCCGTTTATCGCCATCCAGGTGTCGATTTTTTCCTGGCGAGCAGTAGCAAGCCAACATATTGTTTTGAATATTTTTGAAAGCAGGCTAAATTTGTACATTTTTCGATTGAAAAATTTCTCCGGCAAAGCCGGATTTCTCCATACGATGTTGGCTCGCGAAGAAATCGACACCTGGATGGGGATAAACGTCTTAAAACAGTAGGCCGAAGGAGGCCAAATGGATACAAGCCAGAGAAAGAGAGAAAAGGAGACACCAAAGCAGGTCACCCCCCCTTAAGGACGTTGACATATGATACCAGGGTTGGTCTTTTGTACTGAGTGTATATATAGGGAGAGAACCGTATGTGATAGAGAGAGAGAGAGAGAGAGAGAGAGAGAGAGAGAGAGAGAGAGATTTACATCTATTTGCATATATTTACATAGATAACCTGGCCACGCAGACCTTACGATCCAAACGAGGTGGTCAGGACTTAATTTTTGTAGAGATGACATATCCGAGAGAGAGAGAGAGAGAGAGAGAGAGAGAGAGAGAGAGAGGAACACTTTAAGGGCGATAGACTGAAGCGGTGCAGGAATTGAACATATGAGAGAGAGAGAGAGACCTTGTATGTATGCGTATTTTTGTGTTATTTACAGATACATACATAGAGAGAGACCTTGTATGTATGTGTATATATGTTCGTGGTGCTTAGAGATACATACATAGAGAGAGAGACCTTGTATGTATGTGTATATATGTTCGTGTTGCTTAGAGATACATACATAGAGAGAGAGACCTTGTATGTATGTGTATATATGTTCGTGGTGCTTAGAGGTACATACATAGAGAGAGAGACCTTGTATGTATGTGTATATATGTTCGTGGTGCTTAGAGATACATACATAGAGAGAGAGAGACCTTGTATGTATGTGTATATATGTTCGTGGTGCTTAGAGGTACATACATAGAGAGAGAGACCTTGTATGTATGTGTATATATGTTCGTGGTGCTTAGAGATACATACATAGAGAGAGAGAGACCTTGTATGTATGTGTATATATGTTCGTGGTGCTTAGAGATACATACATAGAGAGAGAGACCTTGTATGTATGTGTATATATGTTCGTGTTGCTTAGAGATACATAGAGAGAGAGAGACCTTGTATGTATGTGTATATATGTTCGTGTTGCTTAGAGATACATACATAGAGAGAGAGACCTTGTATGTATGTGTATATATGTTCGTGTTGCTTAGAGATACATACATAGAGAGAGAGACCTTGTATGTATGTGTATATATGTTCGTGGTGCTTAGAGATACATACATAGAGAGAGAGACCTTGTATGTATGTGTATATATGTTCGTGGTGCTTAGAGATACATACATAGAGAGAGAGACCTTGTATGTATGTGTATATATGTTCGTGTTGCTTAGAGATACATACATAGAGAGAGAGAGACCTTGTATGTATGTGTATATATGTTCGTGTTGCTTAGAGATACATACATAGAGAGAGAGACCTTGTATGTATGTGTATATATGTTCGTGGTGCTTAGAGATACATACATAGAGAGAGAGAGACCTTGTATGTATGTGTATATATGTTCGTGGTGCTTAGAGATACATACATAGAGAGAGAGACCTTGTATGTATGTGTATATATGTTCGTGGTGCTTAGAGATACATACATAGAGAGAGAGACCTTGTATGTATGTGTATATATGTTCGTGTTGCTTAGAGATACATACATAGAGAGAGAGACCTTGTATGTATGTGTATATATGTTCGTGTTGCTTAGAGGTACATACATAGAGAGAGAGACCTTGTATGTATGTGTATATATGTTCGTGTTGCTTAGAGATACATACATAGAGAGAGAGACCTTGTATGTATGTGTATATATGTTCGTGTTGCTTAGAGATACATACATAGAGAGAGAGACCTTGTAAGTATGTGTATATATGTTCGTGTTGCTTAGAGATACATACATAGAGAGAGAGACCTTGTATGTATGTGTATATATGTTCGTGTTGCTTAGAGGTACATACATAGAGAGAGAGACCTTGTATGTATGTGTATATATGTTCGTGGTGCTTAGAGGTACATACATAGAGAGAGAGACCTTGTATGTATGTGTATATATGTTCGTGTTGCTTAGAGATACATACATAGAGAGAGAGACCTTGTATGTATGTGTATATATGTTCGTGTTGCTTAGAGGTACATACATAGAGAGAGAGACCTTGTATGTATGTGTATATATGTTCGTGGTGCTTAGAGATACATACATAGAGAGAGAGAGACCTTGTATGTATGTGTATATATGTTCGTGGTGCTTAGAGATACATACATAGAGAGAGAGAGACCTTGTATGTATGTGTATATATGTTCGTGGTGCTTAGAGATACATACATAGAGAGAGAGAGACCTTGTATGTATGTGTATATATGTTCGTGGTGCTTAGAGATACATACATAGAGAGAGAGAGACCTTGTATGTATGTGTATATATGTTCGTGTTGCTTAGAGGTACATACATAGAGAGAGAGACCTTGTATGTATGTGTATATATGTTCGTGGTGCTTAGAGATACATACATAGAGAGAGAGAGACCTTGTATGTATGTGTATATATGTTCGTGGTGCTTAGAGATGCATACATAGAGAGAGAGACCTTGTATGTATGTGTATATATCCCCACATAAATGCCTATCACTAATTGGAGACAGCTGCCTCCAAATAATAAATATTTAGTCTAATAGAAATGATTTAATATAGAGTGATATTAGTAAGGCATCATACCCATCTTTAATATCAGTTTTTGTTCTCATTCCTTAAGGGGAGATATCCACTTGAGGGACTTTTTTCTGGACCCCTTTCTCTCTCATGTCTAGCCCCATTGCTTTTGAGATTTTAAGATGTTTGCCCCATTAGTTTGGCGATTTTAAGAAGTTTCACCCCATTTATGTCACTTTTAAGACATTTCGTCCCATTTAGGTGTCGATTTTTTCCTGGCGAGCGATAGCGAGCCTGTAATTTAAGAGGCACCGGCCTTTGGCCGGGACATTTTTCTACCGAAAAATGTACAAATTTATCTTGAAAAGGGGTCAAGGGGGTGTAATTTCAAGCTTGATGGAAGTCTAGGAAACACACTAAAAACCTCCCCTTAAATCAATGGTTTAATACTTAGGAAGAATATATTATGTGTAGGTTATATAAACATTCCTAAGACTTATCCGTTCATATTTGCTTCTACTCTTAAGCACAAGAGTATATTATGCATAAATATATTGAATATAAGATGAAATTTACTAGTTTTAGCATAGGGTATGTTAACTCAATATAACTTGACATAACACTCATCACCTATAAGAACCTTTAAGGGGAGGTATTTAGTTTGTTCCCTAGACCTCCATCAAGCTTAAAATTACACCCCCTTGAGCCCCTTTCAAGATAAATTTGTACATTTTTCGATAGAAAAATGTCCCGGCTGAAGCCGGTTCCTCTTAAATTACAGGCTCGCTATCGCTCGCCAGGATAAAATCGACACCTAAATGGCACGAAAGTTCTTAAAATTGACAGAAATGGGTCGAAAGTTCTTAAAATCGTCAAAATAATGGGGCGAACGTCTTAACATTAGAAAAGCAATGGGGCTAAACATGAGGGAGAAAGGAGTCAAGAAAAAATCCTTCAAGTGGAAATCTCCCCTTAAGATATCACGCCTGTTGTTTCCGGTATATATATATATAAACGCTTTCGATCAAATTCGTCAATTTGTAATTTAGACTTAAATTTACACCAGTATAATTTGAAGTAGTGTCATCATCATCATCATCATCATCATCATCATCATCATCATCATCATCATCATCATCATCATCAGCCTTGACTGGACCACTGCAGGGGCCCCTGGAATATGCTCGAGGGAAATTGGTTAGCCTTTGTTATAGTCAACTGAGGACCCTAGCAGTTGATTATAGTCAACTGAGGACCCAAGCAGTTGATTATAGTCAACTGAGGACCCTAGCAGTTGATTATAGTCAACTGAGGACCCTAGCAGTTGATTTATGGAGACCTAGTGGCAATACAAAATAACTATTATATTTCTGTGCCATTTTAATCTTCATGATTAACAACGTGTACCGCTTTAAAATATTCACATTTATATTTTTTCACCAACCAACTTTACTTCTAAACTCAATTAATCTATCTATCTATCTATCTATTGCCGGACGCCTTACTCCCCTTACGAGGGTGGCCATACACAGAATGCCCCCAAGCGGACCTATTCCCTGTGAGAGGGACAACCCGAGCCAGTTTAGTACAAAGGAGTACAAAGGAAATCAAGCAACAACAGATCTAGTGACCCTTCTAGGCTGCTTGTCCTCCAAAACACTGAGGATCAAGTGTCCAAACAGTGGTTTAGAGTGGGTAAGGGAACATTGGAAAGGGAACTACTGCCCTGCCACTAACGTGGCAGGACTAGGAAGTTAGTAGGGGACATATGGGTTAGTAACTGAGGGGAGGATAAAGTTATTCATTTACAAACGCAGTCAGTCGCGGGTTTGATGCGAGATATTTGTCTAGGCGGAATTTAAATGAATCAACGGTGCTGCAGTCTATAACGTTTCGGGGAAGCCCATTCCACAAGTTGACAACTCGATTGAAGAAGAAATTCTTAGATTCGTGCGAGTTAAAAGATTTACCAATAATTTTGCAACCGTTTCCCCGTGTGTAATTAGATTGGTCGATAGTGAAGTACTTACTACAGTTCATATTGTCGATGCCTTTGATGATTTTGAACACTTGAATTAAGTCGCCTCTTAATCTGCGCTGGGTTAAAGGAAATAGATTTAATTCTCTAAGACGCTCTTCGTATGGTTTGTTCTTTAGGCTAGGTATCATTTTGGTAACTCTACGTTGAACTCGTTCTAGCTTGTTTATATCTTTTTGGTAATAAGGGCACCAGGATTGAACGCAGTATTCCAGAAGAGGGCGGACTAAGGAATTGTAAAGGGTTAGGATAACTTCTTTGGATTTATGCTCAAATGACCTGCCTATAAAGCCAATTATTTTGTTTGCCTTCTTAACAACTTCTGAACATTGTTGACTCGGTTTTAGGTTACTCGATATTGTTACTCCCAGATCAGTTTCTCTGTTTACATTCTTAAGCTGAGTGCCATTCATCGAATAGTTTGCTTTCTCATTTAGGTATCCGACATGTAGTACTTTACATTTATCCGCATTGAAACTCATTTGCCAAATTTGGGCCCAACATGACAATTTATCTAGATTGTGTTGCATATCGTCAACTTGTTCTTTTGAGAGTACGCTATTTGCAATTTTTGTATCGTCAGCAAATTTTGAGATTGTGCAGGTGAGACCCTCATCTATGTCGTTGATGTAAATTAGAAAGAGAATTGGTCCTAGTGAAGGACTTAAAGGATTGACCACTCAATTCAGGATCCGTCCGACTCCGAGGCCCTCTGTGTATCTTGTTAGCACTATTTGTCTACAGTGGTGTTCGGCAACTCCATCCACTAACCTGCCTTACCCTTAGGTAAGCAATACGGATTTGTATCAGGTTTACTCCCCTAGACAGGTTGCCAACCAAGGCTGACGAGTCCCATCCACCCGAATTTGTATAAGGTTGTCTCCCCTAGATGAGTTGCCGACCAAGGCTAACGAGTCCCACCCCAACAAATACATGTGGCACTCCAAGGACTCGAACCTAGGATACTCACACCGACAGGAATAGCACTATTTACCGCAAGCAAAGCAAAGCTATTATGTTTATATTGCACGTGTGTTGACATTGTTCTGATGCGAATATGTGGGTAATAATATGTATTCCGGATAATATGTGGGTAATATGTATTCCGGATAATATGTGGGTAATATGTATTCCGGATAATATGTGGGTAATATGTATTCCGGATAATATGTGGGTAATATGTATTCCGGATAATATGTGGGTAATATGTGGGTAATATGTATTCTGGATAATCAAATATGCAAGTCATGTTGATCGGGGCCGAAGCCTTAATATGCGACTCCGGTCAACATTCCCACCACCTAATGTCCGGCTCAGGCGCTCAATACAAATGGGGTAGAATACTAAGAGAGAGAGAGAGAGAGAGAGAGAGAGAGAGAAAGTGTGGCGAGGGAAGAGTATCAAGAAGACTGGTGATTGCAGGGAACGGAAGTTAGAGAGCGAGAGCGAGAGAGAAAGAGAGAAAGTGTAGCGAGGGAAGAGTCAAGAAGAAGCCTGGTGATTGCTGGAAACGGATGAGAGAGAGAGAGAGTGTGTGTGTGTGGCGAGGGAAGAGTGAAGAAGACTGGTGAATGCAGGGAACGGAAGAGAGAGAGAGAGAGAGAGTTCTAAGTGGTAAAATTGGAGGAAGTTAAGGGGAGCTTTCCACTTGAGGGATTTTTTTCTGGACTCCTTTCTCCCTCATGGTTAGCTCCCTCATGTTTAGCCCCATAAAATGTACAAATCTATGTCGCAGGCGGGGGGAGGGAGGGGGGGGGGGTCGTCTTCGGGGTATTTAATTAATGCTTGATGGGGGTCTAGGTAGCAAACTAAAAAATCTCCCCTCAACCCATTCAGTACCAGGGACGTCTCTTTCATAATGCTCTGGCAACTATTAGACGATGTTATTCATCTTAGGAAGGACCTACAGATGGCAAAATATGATGACAAGGAGGAGAGAGGAAGGAGGAGAGTCTAGGAAGGAGGAGAGAGGAAGAAGGAGAGAGGAAGGAGGAGAGTCTAGGAAGAAGGAGAGTCTAGGAAGAAGGAGAGTCTAGGAAGAAGGAGAGAGGAAGAAGGAGAGAGGAAGAAGGAGAGAGGAAGAAGGAGAGAGGAAGAAGGAGAGAGGAAGGAGGAGAGAGGAAGAAGGAGAGAGGAAGATGGAGAGAGGAAGGAGGAGAGAGGAAGATGGAGAGAGGAAGGAGGAGAGAGGAAGATGGAGAGAGGAAGATGGAGAGACGAAGGAGGAGAGAGGAAGATGAAGAGAGGAAGAAGGAGAGAGGAAGGAGGAGAGAGGAAGGAGGAGAGAGGAAGAAGGAGAGAGGAAGATGGAGAGAGGAAGGAGGAGAGAGGAAGATGGAGAGAGGAAGGAGGATAATAAGTTTCAAGGGGAGATGGGTCGTTTTTCTGGCCCCCCACTTCTTCCTCGTGTTTAGCCCCAATAGTTTTGACATTTTAAGACGGTCGGCCCATTAGTTTGGCGATTTTAACACCTTTCGCCCATTTCGGTGTCAATTTTAAGACCTTTCGTGCCATTTACCTGTCGATTTTTTCCTGATGAACGATATTGAGCCTGTAATTTATTTGCTACCGAAAAATGTACAAATTAATCTAGAAGGCGGATCAAATGGATGTTAGTTTAAGTTTGGTAGAGGTCTAGGAGGAGGAAACTAACAACAAACAATATGTACTGGATATGCAGTAATCTACCAAAAAGTAGGCCCTTCCCACTTAAAGAGAGGTATTTAGTTTGTTCCCTAGACCTCCATCAAGCTTAAAATTACACCCCCTTGAGTCCCTTTCAAGATATATTTGTACATTTATCGGTAGAAAAATGTCCCGGCCGAAGGCCGGTTCCTCTTAAATTACAGGCTCGCTATCGCTCGCCAGGATAAAATTGACACCTGAATGGCACGAAAGGTCTTAATATGGGGTGAAAGTTCTTAAAATCGCTAAACTAATGGGGCAAACGTTTTATAATATCAAAAGCAATGGGGCTAAACATGAGGGAGAAAGGGGTCCAGAAAAAAATCCCTCAAGTGGATATCTCCCCTTAATGAGAGTATAAGAAGGATTCGGAAGGAAGGGAATAAATATAAGATAAATTGATAGAAAGGAGAAGAAGGGGAGAGGAAACAGTGAAGGCGGGTGATTGGAGAGAAAGGAAGTGCTGGAGTGATGATAAACTTCCAAGTAGGTGATTGGTCTGGCGGGAGCTTGGGGAAGGGTCAACCAGGGGAGGCGGGGGAAGACAGGGAGTGTGACGAGAGCAGGGAATTGGCAGGACAGAAAGGTAGAGAGCGATGCCATCCTACTTTTCAACTGACGGTGAATTGCACAGTTCCCATCAAGATGTTTCAGTTATTTTTTAAAGGTTTTGTAGTGAAATATGGTGCTAATTATATAAACTTGGTCTTAACATGATGCAGAGATATAATGGTTTCATATTTTTTCCATTAAGTATCAATAAATTAGGTACCAGTTGAAAAGAAACAGAGTATAGGGAAGAACGAAGGGAAAAAGGCAATACGTGAAAGGTAAAACAAAGGTAGGACTAGCTGAGGGAGAAAGCGAGCGAGGTAAGGCTAAAACAGGAGGGAGTAGAGAAACTGGGAGAAAGGGGGCGAGGTGAGACTACAACAGGCGAACCAAGGAAGGGAGGGAGTAGAGAAAAGGGCAGGGAGGAAGCGAGGGGTGACTAAAACAGTGGAACAGGGAACGGAGCAGGGAAAACAAGGAACAGAGGGGGGGTAGAGAAAATGGGAAGGAAGGAGGAAGCGAGGGGTGACTAAAGCAGAGGAAGGTGGAGGATTGGCAGAGGAAGGAAGGGAGGGAGGTAAGGTTAAAACAGGGAAACACGGGAAAGGAACGGAGAAAACGGAAGGGAGGAAGAGAGGGGTGACTAAAACAGAGGAAGGAGTAGCTAAAAAGGGAGAAAGAGAGCGAGGTGAAGCTAAAACAGGGGTACCAGGGAACGGAGGGAGTAGAGAAAATGGGAGGAAGGGAGGGGGGTAGAGAAAATGGGAGGGGAGAAGGGAGGGGGTAGAGAAAATGTTAGGGAGGAAGCGAGGGGTGACTAAAGCAGAGGAAAGCTGGGGATTGGCGGAGGAAGGGAGCGCGGGCAGCAGCTGGTGAGTGAAAACATCAATAGCGTCTGGCTGCACCACCTCCACCACCACCATCCCCTCCATCTACCTCCACCACCACCACCATCCCTCCACATGACTACCACCACCGCCACCCCCTCCCTCCCCCTGACCACCACCACCACTACCAACACCCCTCCACATGACTACCTCCACCACCACCACCACCCCCACTCCCTCCCTCCCCCTGACCACCACCATCACTACCAACACCCCTCCACATGACTACCTCCACCACCACCACCATCCCTCCACATGACTACCACCACCCCCACCCCCTCCCTCCCCCTGACCACCACCATCACTACCAACACCCCTCCACATGACTACCTCCACCACCACCACCATCCCTCCACATGACTACCACCACCCCCACCCCCTCCCTCCCCCTGACCACCACCACCACCCCTCCACATGACTACCTCCACCACCACTACCACCACCACCATCACCACATGACTACCTCCACCACCACCACTCCACCTACCCACCCTACCTTCCCTTCCCCTGACCACCACCACTACCACCATCCCTCCCTCTGACCCCTCCCCTCCCCCCTGATCACCACCACCATCACCACCACCATCACCACCACCACCCTTCCTTCCCTCTCCCTGATCACCACCACCATCACCCTTCCTTCCCTCTCCCTGATCACCACCACCATCACCACCACCCTTCCTTCCCTCTCCCTGATCACCACCACCCTTCCTTCCCTCTCCCTGATCACCACCACCATCACCACCACCCTTCCTTCCCTCTCCCTGGTCACCACCACCCTTCCTTCCCTCTCCCTGATTACCACCACCATCACCACCACCCTTCCTTCCCTCTCCCTGATTACCACCACCATCACCACCACCCTTCCTTCCCTCTCCCTGATTACCACCACCATCACCACCACCCTTCCTTCCCTCTCCCTGATTACCACCACCATCACCACCACCCTTCCTTCCCTCTCCCTGATCACCACCACCATCACCCCTCCACATGACCCCTTTCCTTCCCTCCCCTCTCATCACTAACCCACTTCCCTCCTCCTTCCCACCCAACCACCACCACCACCCCTCCTCTCCCCCCTGAACACTACCTCCCTCCCTCCTTCCTTCCCTTGGCGCCAGAGGGTCACTATCCATGCTACCACTGACCGGCATTACCATCACCATACTTTCCCTTACTCCCATGTTCTTCTGCTACTGACTACCACTCCTTAATATCATAGCAGTTAATTTTATCCAGTAGATCTTAACCATGGCCAATACATTAAGGAACTTAACATTAATCCTCCATTACAAACCCCAATGAACTTAAATAAATGATTGAAAGCATGTGATCCTCCCGGGATTCGAACTCGGGACACCACACCCAGAACATAAGCATCTAAGCCATTACACCACCAACACAGTTAAACCAGTGTCAGCATAAACCTTCACTCTAACCTAATGGTGTAGATTGTTTTTGCATTGGTTGAGATCCACTTGTCGAAATGTGTTTTTGGTTGAGTTGCTTGGTCACCATCCAGCGAGTGCCTGTGGTGTGTCATTGTTTGTCACTATCCCTTGCAACATATTAGCACTGTGGTGATGGGCTGGTCTATCAGAGTGAGAACTGAGCGATCTCTGCCATACCCATAGCTTACTCTGACTGTTCCTTTAACTTATATATTTTCTAGATCTCAAGTGACGGCGTCTTTTCCGTGGATTGACCTCCCAATCTACCAAGATTGGAAGCCAAAGCGTCACATTTTTCCTTTGCCCCTCAACTTACTCTTCATAATTGCTGAGGGGCACAGGGCCCTGGGTGGGGCTTTGGTTTCCCGGGCATTTCCGCACCCTCCTCAGCTCCCCGCCATGGAGTGGCTTCGGTCACCCAGGCTTTATTGTGGTCGGCAGGGAGGGTTCTGTGGGGGCGCTCGGTTATGGCCTTGGAATTGCTCGGGGCCTTGGGGCTGTTCGGCCAGGCAGCTTGGGGAACAACAACAACAACATATTAGCACTTTCGTTAAATTTCCCGGGAGGACCATATGCTTTCATTTGTTTATTCAAGTGCATTGGGGTTTGTAATTGATGATTACTGTTAAGAACGGGGTGTTACTTAATTACTGGTAAGAACGGGGTGTTACTTAATTACTGTTAAGACCGGGGTGTTACTTAATTACTGTTAAGAACGGGGTGTTACTTAATTACTGTTAAGAACGGGGTGTTACTTAATTACTGTTAAGAACGGGGTGTTACTTAATTACTGTTAAGAACGGGGTGTTACTTAATTACTGTTAAGAACGGGGTGTTGCTTAATTACTGTTAAGAACGGGGTGTTACTTAATTACTGTTAAGAACGGGGTGTTACTTAATTACTGTTAAGAACGGGGTGTTACTTAATTACTGTTAAGAACGGGGTGTTACTTAATTACTGTTAAGAACGGGGTGTTACTTAATTACTGTTAAGAACGGGGTGTTACTTAATTACTGTTAAGAACGGGGTGTTACTTAATTACTGTTAAGAACGGGGTGTTACTTAATTACTGTTAAGAACGGGGTGTTACTTAATTACTGTTAAGAACGGGGTGTTACTTAATTACTGTTAAGAACGGGGTGTTACTTAATTACTGTTAAGAACGGGGTGTTACTTAATTACTGTTAAGAACGGGGTGTTACTTAATTACTGTTAAGAACGGGGTGTTACTTAATTACTGTTAAGAACGGGGTGTTACTTAATTACTGTTAAGAACGGGGTGTTACTTAATTACTGTTAAGAACGGGGTGTTACTTAATTACTGTTAAGAACGGGGTGTTACTTAATTACTGTTAAGAACGGGGTGTTACTTAATTACTGTTAAGAACGGGGTGTTACTTAATTACTGTTAAGAACGGGGTGTTACTTAATTACTGTTAAGAACGGGGTGTTACTTAATTACTGTTAAGAACGGGGTGTTACTTAATTACTGTTAAGAACGGGGTGTTACTTAATTACTGTTAAGAACGGGGTGTTACTTAATTACTGTTAAGAACGGGGTGTTACTTAATTACTGTTAAGAACGGGGTGTTACTTAATTACTGTTAAGAACGGGGTGTTACTTAATTACTGTTAAGAACGGGGTGTTACTTAATTACTGTTAAGAACGGGGTGTTACTTAATTACTGTTAAGAACGGGGTGTTACTTAACTACTGTTAAGAACGGGGTGTTACTTAATTACTGTTAAGAACGGGGTGTTACTTAATTACTGTTAAGAACGGGGTGTTACTTAATTACTGTTAAGAACGGGGTGTTACTTAATTACTGTTAAGAACGGGGTGTTACTTAATTACTGTTAAGAACGGGGTGTTACTTAATTTATTATTTGATAATTATTTAAAGTATCCACTTGAAAAAATGTATGCATGCTGTTTATAAACTGTCCTGAGTTTGGTTTGTCGTATCTCTCTCTCTCTCTCTCTCTCTCTCTCTCTCTCTCTCTCTCTCTCTCTCTCTCTCTCTCTCTCTCCAGACAAGTTGATTTTGAAGGTGTCCTGGTAACACCCCTCTGATATCAAGTACCACCCACGCTGGCTGGCTGGCTCATATTGATCAGGTGCGGCCGAAAAGGGGTCTAGTCACTCTGTTACTTTTCAACTGACGGTAAATTGCAAAGTTCCCATCAAGATTTCTCGGTTATTTTGAAGATTTTGTTGTGAAATATATCGCTGATTATATAAACTTGGTCTTAATGTGATGCAGAGACATAGTGGTTTCATATAATCCCATTAAGTATCGATCAATTGGCTGCAAAGGGATTCAATTTATCCCCAGTGGAAATACTAAAGCCTTATTGGTCTGTTGTTCTAGATCTGTTGTTGCTTGTTTTCCTTTGTAGTCCTTTTGTTCTTCGTTTATCTTTCCCCTCCACCATAAATGATTATGATATTATGGGTGTGGTGTCCCGAGTTCGAATCCCGGGAGGACCATATTCTTTCATTAGGTAAGGGGAGATATCCACTTGAGGGATTTTTTTTCTGGACTCCTTTCTCCCTTATGTTTAGCCCCATTGTTTTCCTAATGTTAAGACGTTCGCCCCATTATTTTGACGATTTTAAGAATTTTCAACCCATTTCTGTCAATCTTAAGACCTTTCGTGCCATTTAGGTGTCGATTTTATCGTGGCGAGCGATAGCGAGCCTGTAATTTAAGAGGAACCGGCTTTCAGCCGGGACATTTTTCTACCGAAAAATGTACAAATTTATCTTGAAAGGGGCTCAAGGGGGTGTAATTTTAAGCTTGGTGGAGGTCTAGGGAACAAACTAAATACCTCCCCTTAAGAACGGGGTGTTACTTATTCACCGCACTCCTCTTTGCAAAACATTGTATATATATTTTTCAGTAACTACTTTTGGACACGTGACTACATTTTCAACAAAATGTATCCATAAATGTTTGTTTCCACGTACGTATGCATGTATGTGTGCGTGTGTGTGTGTGTGTGTGTGTGTGTGTGTGTGTGTGTGTGTGTGTGTAAGGGGGATGGTTCACTTTTTGGTCGATTTTTTTGTTCATGTATTCATTATTTGTTTAGTTTCCTCCCTAGACCTCCATCAAGCTTTTAAAAACATCCATTAGATCCCCTTTCTAGATTAATTTGTACATTTTTCGATAGAAACATTTCTCGGCCGAGTTTTATTGCATATTAAAGCAAAGCAAAAAAGACTATAATTAATAATACTAAGAAATCTACCGGTACCTCCGTGTGTGTGTGTGTGTGTGTGTGTGTGTGTGTGTGTACTTACTCTAGTTGTACTTACTCTAGTTGTATTGCGGGAGTGAGCATGCTCGTTATTTCCCGCCTCCTATATGTGTAGGTGTTATATGTATCGTTGGAATGGCTGTGGATGTGTGTGTAGTCTGTATTTTTAGCCAATTGGCGACATCGGAAACGAAGGCTTAGGGTGGATCTGTATGGTACCATTCTCACTATAGACGGTACCGTCTCGCCCGAAGGCTTAGGTAGCCATCAGCTTAGGTGAACCATATGATACCCATCTCGCCTTGTACCATTTTTGCCAACCCCAGATGGGACGTCACAACGTCGTCCACTTATTCCAGGTACCTATTTACAGCTAGGTGAACTGAGGCTAACACATGAAAGGAGACAAGCCCAATTTGTCTCCGCCCGGCCGGGGATTGAACCCCCGACCCCTCGTGTGTGAGACGAGAGCTCTACCTACTAGGCTACGGGCTGTGTGTGTGTGTGTGTGTGTGTGTGTGTGTGTGTGTGTGTGTGTATACATTACTTCGTTTTCCTTATCCACTATCTTCTTCTCTTCTCTTTCTGCTTCCCACTCTTCTCTTCGTTTCTCTGTTCTTCTTCTTCTCTCTTCTCCTCTCTCCTCTCCCATCTCTTGTTTCGAACTGTTCCTTCTCCTCTTCGTTCGGACTCGCCCACCCCACTCGCCCCAGCCTGTCCCATATTTTGCCTCAACTTTCCATTTGCAATTGCCTTTCTCCGCTCTCGAAATTGTCTGTGTGACTGTTAATACAATAAATGTTGCCAGGTCTGCCGTTCGTTGATAACATAACTTGTGTTTATTTTGGTTGCAGCCGGGACCAAACAAACATTGCAGCCTAGTCTTGGATCAACGAGGAAATTGCATATAGTTGCAAAACAGATTCTATAAAAATATATGTGAAGTTTATATACCTGTATATACCGGAATATATATATATATATATATATATATATATATATATATATATACAGAGAGAGAGAGAGAGAGAGAGAGAGAGAGAGAGAGAGAGAGAGAGAGAGAGAGAGAGAGAGAGAGAGAGAGAGAGAGAGAGAGCGAGAGAGACGCCTTGGGCTATGGTGGTTGGGCCAGGTAAAGGGAGAGATCTGGGGCAGATGAGAACAAGTTTATTGAATGAGAGAGAGAGAGAGAGAGAGAGAGAGAGAGAGAACGAGAACGAGAGACGTCTTGGGATATGTGGTGGTTGGGTCAGGTAAAGGGAGAGATATGGGACAGATGAGACCAGGTTTATTGAATGAGAGAGAGAGAGAGAGAGAGAGAGAGAGAGAGAGAGAGAGAGAGAGAGAGAGAGAGAGAGAGAGAGAGAGACAAAATTGGTTCCTTATTCACTGTCCTCTCTTCTCTTCCCGTTTCCCATCATTCTCTTCGTTTTCTCTGTTCTTATTCTCTCTTCTCCTTTTCCCTTTCTCTCCCTCCTCTTGTTTCAACGATTCCTCCTATTCCACCCACCCCACTAGCTGCAGCCTGTCCCATATAATATACCATAGTCTATTCGCTGTAAGTAGGCGAGAAATCATGACCTCTATCCTTTGTAACTCAAACAAGGCTAGAGCAAATTGGCTGTACATTTCCACATCTATTCCTTGACTGACTCTTCCCAAATGGTAGAAATATTAGCTCGATTACTCTACTAGTTTTTTAGCTACAGAAGTTTGTGGTCATGATTTCTCGCCTACTTACAGCGAATAAACTATAACGATATTATGAAGCTTAAATTATTATTATTATTATTATATGAGATGCCGAAGTCTCCAACCAGGGTGCAGAAACACCATCAAGATCAATCCACACAAAACACCCGGAGGCACTGGAGAGAGACTACGGCAACTTAGGAAAACAATAAACACATATACTGTATACTGTACATATACACATATTAAACACAGATAACATATTATGCAGTGGAGGATATCAAGTAAACACAGATAACATATTATGCAGTGGAGGATATCAAGTATAAAAAATATAATACAATAAAATAGAATACAATCAGTTTAAAAATTAGAATTAATGCTGCAAAAAAGCATTAAGGGGAGGTATTTAGTTTGTTTCCTAGACCTCCATCAAGCTTAAAATTACACCCCCTTGAGTCCCTTTCAAGATAAATTTGTACATTTTTCGGTAGAAAAATGTCCCGGCCGAAGGCCGGTTCCTCTTAAATTACAGGCTCGCTATCGCTCGCCAGGATAATATCGACACCTGAATTGCACGAAAGGTCTTAATATGGGGTTAAAGTTCTTAAAATCGCTAAACTAATGGGGCAAACGTTTTATGATATCAAAAGCAATGGGGCTAAACATGAGGGAGAAAGGGGTCAAGAAAAAAATCTCTCAAGTGGAGATCTCCCCTTAACTCTAGACTTAAAAATGGAGATATGAGCTGAATTGACTAGCTCATTTGGCAACTTATTCCACAAGTCAACCATGGCCGGCACAAAACACCGTGAAAACTGTGTAGTAGAAACATGAACACGGCTCATGGCAAGATAATTAAGATTGCTTGTGAATCTAGTTGCACGAGCCCCCCGGACATAGGGCCCAGGCAGAACCCCATGTAAGGGATGCTGAGGGTTGTTAAAAACTTTAAATAAAAGACTAAGGGCACCAACTTTACGTCGATGACACAGATCAAGAGACAAATGAGACAGACAAGGGCCTCCAGCAGTTACCAGGCTTCAAACTGTCCCACTTAACCCTTTTTACTACCACAGAGTGGTGATGGGCTGGTCTATCAGAATGAGAACTGAGCGCTCTCTGCCATACCCATAGCTTAATATGACTGTTCCTTTTACTTATATATTTTCTAAATCTCAAGTGACGGCGTCCGTGGATTGACCTCCCAATCTACCAAGATTGGAAGCCAAAGCGTCACATTTTTCCCTTGTCCCTCAACTTTCTCTTCATAATTCCTGAGGGGCACAGGGCCCTGGGTGGGGCTTTGGTTTCCCGGGCATTTCCGCACCCTCCTCAGCTCCCCGCCATGGAGTGGCTTCGGTCACCCAGGCTTTATTGTGGTAGGCAGGGAGGGTTCTGAGGGGGCGCTCGGTTATGGCCTTGGTCTTGCTCGGGGCCTTGGGGCTGTTCGGCCAGGCAGCTTGGGGAACAGCAACAACAACTACCACAGAGTCGTCATAAGCTGCACAAAAACTTCTAAATATAGCTAGAATAAATCTTCAAAGACGTCGCCGGTACATAAGGGGTTAACTAACCTAGGTAGGTATCTAGGGATCCTGATCGTCCCTACCCCTGGTGGTAGTAAGGGTTGGCTACTGACTGACTATTATCCAATATATGGTAATCAGTCAATATATGTTTTCACTCATGTGTATACAGTAAGTTAAGGGGAGGTATTTAGTTTGTTCCCTAGACCTCCATCAAGCTTAAAATTACACCCCCTTGAGTCCTTTCAAGATAAATTTGTACATTTTTCGGTAGAAAAATGTCCCGGCCGAAGGCCGGTTCCTCTTAAATTACAGGCTCGCTATCGCTCGCCAGGATAAAATCGACACCTGAATGGCACGAAAGGTCTTAATATGGGGTGAAAGTTCTTAAAATCGCTAAACTAATGGGGCAAACGTTTTATATCATCAAAAGCAATGGGGCTAAACATGAGGGAGAAAGGGGCCAAGAAAAAAATACCTCAAGTGTAAATCTCCCCTTAACCTTATAATCCTAGTTCGTGTATTCCGTTTTAGTCTTAGCCATCCCAGTCCAATAAGGGGAGATTTCCACCTGGAGGATTTGTTTCTGAACCTCTTTCTCCCTCATGGTTAGCCCCCTTGCTTATGAGATTTTAAGACGTTTGCCCCATTAGTTTGGTGATTTTAAGAAATGTTGTCCCATTTCTGTCAATTTTAAGACCTTTCGTGCCATTAAGGTGTCGATGTTTTCCTGGCGAGCGATAGCGAGCCTGTAATTTAAGAGCAACCGGCCTCCGGCCGGGAAATTTTTCTACCGAAAAATGTACAAATTTATCTTGAAAGGGGGTCTACGGGGTGTAATTTTAAGCTTGATGAAAACGTAGGGAATAAACTAAATACCTCCCCTTAACCCCTTCTGTACCGGCGACGTCTGTTGCGTTTGATTTCAGCTACATCTAGACGATTTTATGTAGCCTAGAAAGGATGTATGGTAGCTAAAAAAAAGAAAAATGGAGACGATCTATAGCCGTTTATTGAGTAGACAACTAGACATCCTTCGTAAGTTGAAAAAAAATCGTCTAATATTTGCCAGAATAAAATTAAAAGTACATCACCGGTACAGAAGGGTTGAGGACCATTCACTTAAGGGGAGGTGTTTAGTTTGTTCCCTAGACCTCCAGCAAGCTTAAAATTACACCCCCTTGAGTCCCTTTCAAGATAAATTTGTACATTTTTCGGTAGAAAAATGTCCCGGCCAAAGGCCGGTTCCTCTTAAATTACAGGCTCGCTATCGCTCGCCAGGATAAAATCGACACCTGAATTGCACGAAAGATCTTAATATGGGGTGAAAGTTCTTGAAATCGCTAAACTAATGGGGCAAAGGTTTTATAATATCAAAAGCAATGGGGCTAAACATGAGGGAGAAAGGGGTCAAGAAAAAAATCCCTCAAGTGGATATCTCCCCTTAAGGGGGAGGGGGGGGGGGGGGGTCAACCTTCGCCAGACGAGTATGAGAGAACAAAAGCGGTGATGATCAAGTACCGGAAAGCTCGCTCTCTCTCGTCTAATGAGGGACTTGTATGGGACGGGAATCTTAAAGCCTTCCAACAGTAATCTTAAAGCCTTCCAACAGTATCTTAAAGCCTTCCAGCAGTAATCTTAAAGCCTCCCAACAGTATCTTAAAGCCTTCCAGCAGTAATCTTAAAGCCTTCCAACAGTAATCTTAAAGCCTTCCAGCAGTAATCTTAAAGCCTTCCAACAGTAATCTTAAAGCCTTCCAGCAGTAATCTTAAAGCCTTCCAGCAGTAATCTTAAAGCCTCCCAACAGTATCTTAAAGCCTTCCAGCAGTAATCTTAAAGCCTTCCAACAGTAATCTTAAAGCCTTCCAACAGTAATCTTAAAGCCTTCCAACAGTAATCTTAAAGCCTTCCAGCAGTAATCTTAAAGCCTTCCAACAGTAATCTTAAAGCCTTCCAACAGTAATCTTAAAGCCTTCCAGCAGTAATCTTAAAGCCTTCCAACAGTAATCTTAAAGCCTCCCAACAGTATCTTAAAGCCTTCCAGCAGTAATCTTAAAGCCTTCCAACAGTATCTTAAAGCCTTCCAACAGTATCTTAAAGCCTTCCAACAGTATCTTAAAGCCTTCCAACAGTATCTTAAAGCCTTCCAACAGTATCTTAAAGCCTTCCAACAGTATCTTAAAGCCTTCCAACAGTATCTTAAAGCCTTCCAACAGTATCTTAAAGCCTTCCAACAGTAATCTTAAAGCCTTCCAACAGTAATCTTAAAGCCTTCCAACAGTAATCTTAAAGCCTTCCAACAGTAATCTTAAAGCCTTCCAACAGTATCTTAAAGCCTTCCAACAGTAATCTTAAAGCCTTCCAACAGTATCTTAAAGCCTTCCAACAGTAATCTTAAAGCCTTCCAACAGTAATCTTAAAGCCTTCCAACAGTAATCTTAAAGCCTTCCAACAGTAATCTTAAAGCCTTCCAACAGTAATCTTAAAGCCTTCCAACAGTAATCTTAAAGCCTTCCAACAGTAATCTTAAAGCCTTCCAACAGTAATCTTAAAGCCTTCCAACAGTAATCTTAAAGCCTTCCAACAGTAATCTTAAAGCCTTCCAACAGTAATCTTAAAGCCTTCCAACAGTAATCTTAAAGCCTTCCAACAGTAATCTTAAAGCCTTCCAACAGTAATCTTAAAGCCTTCCAACAGTAATCTTAAAGCCTTCCAACAGTAATCTTAAAGCCTTCCAACAGTAATCTTAAAGCCTTCCAACAGTAATCTTAAAGCCTTCCAACAGTAATCTTAAAGCCTTCCAACAGTAATCTTAAAGCCTTCCAACAGTAATCTTAAAGCCTTCCAACAGTAATCTTAAAGCCTTCCAACAGTAATCTTAAAGCCTTCTAACAGTAATCCCCTATTATGACTCTCCTCCTTCCTTCCACACATCTCCATAGCAGTCTTAGATCTCTCAATATAATGTACACCATCTGAGGAGAAGCACTTTATTGACGATTCACAGCAGAGCTTCATCGGGTCACAAAAGCTATCTTCGAAACGTTGTTAATAAAGTGCTCCTCCGCCTTATACGGTGTTAATAAAGTGCTCCTCCGCCTTATACGGTGTCAATAAAGTGCTCCTCCGCCTTATACGGTGTCAATAAAGTGCTCCTCCGCCTTATACGGTGTTAATAAAGTGCTCCTCCGCCTTATACGGTGTCAATAAAGTGCTCCTCCGCCTTATACGGTGTTAATAAAGTGCTCCTCCGCCTTATACGGTGTTAATAAAGTGTTCCTCCGCCTTATAAGGTGTCAATAAAGTGCTCCTCCTCCTTATACGGTGTCAATAAAGTGCTCCTCCTCCTTATACGGTGTCAATAAAGTGCTCCTCCTCCTTATACGGTGTTAATAAAGTGCTCCTCCTCCTTATACGGTGTTAATAAAGTGCTCCTCCGCCTTATACGGTGTCAATAAAGTGCTCCTCCGCCTTATACGGTGTCAATAAAGTGCTCCTCCGCCTTATACGGTGTCAATAAAGTGCTCCTCCGCCTTATACGGTGTCAATAAAGTGTTCCTCCGCCTTATAAGGTGTCAATAAAGTGCTCCTCCTCCTTATAAGGTGTCAATAAAGTGTTCCTCCTCCTTATACGGTGTTTATATTAATTGTTTACACTTTTCAAAGTTATAAATATTTGTGTGACATAACCCAGCCAGGGTTCGAACCCAGGCCAGTAGTGTAGCACTCCAACAACACCTTAACCACTAGACCACCAAGGAGTTACAAAAGATCCCATTTGTTTATTATACAGTAATATTGGAGCATAATGCCCAGAATTTTGGCAAATCCACAGAAGCAGTTTTAATACCGAGAACCAATCCACGGAAGCAGTTTTAATACCGAGAACCAATCCACGGAAGCAGTTTTAATACCGAGAACCAATCCACAGAAGCAGTTTTAATACCGAGAACCAATCCACGGAAGCAGTTTTAATACCGAGAACCAATCCACGGAAGCAGTTTTAATACCGAGAACCAATCCACAGAAGCAGTTTTAATACCGAGAACCAATCCACGGAAGCAGTTTTAATACCGAGAACCAATCCACAGAAGCAGTTTTAATACCGAGAACCAATCCCATCCAATGTTCCAACCGTGAGATACAGACACGAGCTACAAAATGGGTTGTATTTCTATGTATCCACCTTTCTGTTCTTGCTTTCTCTGGACGGATTATATTGTTGCCTTTTCCGTGCGACTGTGGAGATGATGATGATGATGGTGGCGGGGGTGGGGGGGGGGGCGGTATTGTTCAAGTATTAGCCATCTAGATCGATTCTGAAGTGATATTCAATGACTTGAGGGGAGATTTCCACTTGAGGGATTTTGTTCTTTACCCCTTTCTCCCTCATGTTTAGCCCCATTGCTTTTGAGACTTTAAGACGTTTGCCCCATTAGTTTGGCGATTTAAAGAACTTTCACCCCATTTATGTTACTTTTAAGACCTTTCGTCCCATTTAGGTGTCGATTTTTTCCTGGCGAGCGATAGCGAGCCTGTAATTTAAGAGGAATCGGCCTTCGGCCGGGACATTTTTCTACCGAAAAATGTACAAATTTATCTTGAAAGGGACTCAAGGGGGTGTAATTTCAAGCTTGATGGAAGTCTAGGAAACACACTAAAAACCTTCCCTTAACTGATTCTCCTCGTAATATATATTCCTTGAAAGTTATACAAATCTGATATAAGTCATTGTAAGTTTTAGGGGTGGACTAAATTTATCTGCCTGCTGAGACTGGAACTCCGGCGGGTGGTTGAGCTAATTGTCAATGTATCTTGGGGAATTGGAGACAGCACCGAGCTAATACTATGAGAGAGAGACAGAGAGACAGCCTGGCGCCGGTTGGTATAAGGCTCGTCAGGCTAGGTCGTCAGTGAGTTAAGGGGAGGTAGTCTCCACTTGAGGGATTTTTTGCTTGACCCCGTTCTCCCTCATGTTTAGCCCCATTGCTTTTGAGATTTTAAGACGTTTGCCCCATTATTTTGACGATTTTAAGAACTTTCAACCCATTTCTGTCAATTTTAAGACCTTTTGTGCCATTTAGGTGTCGATTTTATCCTGGCGAGCGATAGCGAGCCTGTAATTTAAGAGGAACCGGCTTTCAGCCGGGACATTTTTCTACCGAAAAATGTACAAATTTATCTTGAGAGGGGCTCAAGGGGGTGTAATCTTAAGCTTGAAGGATATCTAGGGACCAAACTAAAAACCTCCCCTTAAGAAGATAGTGGCTGTTTGCTTGGGTCTATTTATTCAGTTATCAGTGTGGTGTCCCGAGTTGGAATCCCGGGAGGACCATATGCTTTCATTAGTATATTCAAGTGCGTTGGAGGTTTGTAATTGATGATTAATGTTAAGAACGGGGTGTTACTTAAGGGGAGGTATTTAGTGTGTTCCCTAGACCTCCATCAACCTTAAAATTACACCCCCTTGAGTCCCTTTCAAGATAAATTTGTACATTTTTCGGTAGAAAAATGTCCCGGCCGAAGGCCGATTCCTCTTAAATTACAGGCTCGCTGTCGCTCGCCAGGATAAAATAGACACCTGTACGAAAGGTCTTAATATGGGGTGAAAGTTCTTAAAATCGCTAAACTAATGGGGCAAACGTTTTATAATATCAAAAGCAATGGGGCTAAACATGAGGGAGAAAGGGGTCAAGAAAAAAATCCCTCAAGTGGAGATCTCCCCTTAATCTATCTATCTATCTATCTATCTATCTATTGCCTGACGCCGTGATCCCCGAAGGGGTGGCCACGAACGAACCGCCCCCATGCACCTCTGTCCCCAGTCAGTCGACGCCCCTCCCCCCAACCAGCACCGCCTTCATTCATGTAGTTCCTCACTCCATCCTTCCACCTCATATTCGGTCTACCTCTCCCCCTCTGTCCCTCCACCTCGCTCTCGTACACCCTCTTAGTCATTCTCTCGCTTTCCATACGTTCCATATGGCCGAACCATCTCAAGTTGTTCCTTTTCACACTTTCCAGCACATCTACCTCCACACCACACCTCCTTCTTACTTCCTCATTAGTCTGTCTATCCCTCCATGTAATTCCACACGCACTCCTTAAGTAATTCATTTCCACTGCTCTCACTCTTGGTCTGAGTCTCTCAACCAACGTCCATGCTTCGCTTCCGTAAGTCAGTGTCGGGATTACCACACTGTCATGCAAGGACTTCTTCACTTCCATACTGACCACCCTATTTCTTGTTACTGCTTTTAGCGTTCCTACAACCCTCTTCCCCTGTTGTACCCTCTCCCGCACCTCTTCATCCATAGTCCCATCTTTACTCAACACACTGCCCAGATACTTAAAAGAGTTGACGATCTCCATAGCCTGACCGTTCAGCTTCACCTCACACTCTGTGACTTCACCCCTTTCGAAGACCATAACCTTGCTCTTCCCCGTATTTACCTTCAAATTCCGTTTTTCGCACACTGTTCCAAACTCATTTACCAGACCCTGCAACTCCCATTCATTACCACTCATCAGAACTGTATCATCCGCAAACAGCAGTATAGGTAGCTTCCACTCAATTCCCTCCCTTTTCAGCGATACACCAACATCCACTGCTCTTGATAGTATTTCTTTCATAACTCCATCCATATATACAGTAAACAACCACAGGGACATCACACACCCCTGTTTCAAACCAACATTCAGGTCAAAGAACTCGCTCTGCTCACTCTCCACACGTACTGCCGCCTTTGCACCCTCATACATGCTCTTCACTGCTTTCAGCAACTTGCCCTCTACTCCGTATATTCCAAGTACTTTCCACAAACCTTCTCTATCCACTCTGTCATATGCCTTCTCCAAGTCCATAAAGGCAACATACACCTTTTGTTTCTTCTCCAGATACTTCTCCACAACACAATTCAGGGTAAAAATCTGATCTACACATCCTCTTCCCTTCCTAAAGCCTCCCTGCTCATCGCCTATCCATTTCTCCGTTCTCACTCTCACTCTCTCAATCACTACCCTACTGTATACCTTCCCTACTACGCTTAGAAGACATATTCCTCGGTGGTTACCACACACTCCTCTTTCCCCTTTGCCCTTATATAGGGGGACTATTATGCCAGTCTTCCAGTCATCGGGTGCACTCCCCTTCTCCCATGCTAGTTTGCACATTTTCCATACCCATTCTATCACTATCTCACCACCATACCTCAACATTTCCCCACACACTCCATCTGTTCCTGGTGCTTTCCCCAACTTCACTCTTTTCATGGCTTCCCACACTTCTGACCTCCTGATCCCCACCTCCTCCTCCACTACTTCTCTTCTTCTCCCTCCCATACCATATCCAGCTATGTTTGCTGGCTCTTCATTCCTTTCATTTAGCAACTCACTGAAGTACTCCCTCCATCTTTCGACTCTCTCTTGCTTCTCGGCTAGCATTCTCCCATTCTTATCTTTCACACCCTTACTGTTTCCCTTGCTACCTTCCCTAACTTTCTTGACTTCTTTCCAAAACAGTTTCTTACTCTCCCTCCATTTTACACTCAGATTCCTTCCAAATTCCTCATCTACTCTTCTCTTACTTTCCTTCACTACTCTCTTCACCACCCTCTTACTCTCCACGTACCTCGCTCGTTTCTGTCTCTCGGAATCTTCATTCACTCTACTACCCAACCACTCTCTATATGCTTTCTTCTTTTCTTCCACAGCTATTCTTACCTCTTCTGTCCACCATGCTGTACCTTTCACTCCCCTCCCTCTTCTCCTCACTCCACACCTCCTCACATGCTGCACAGATCTCATCCTTAAACACCTTGCTCATCTCCTCCACTTCCTCCATAACTTCCAGGTCGAACCCACCTCGTCGTCTTTCCACTGCTCTCCTGTACTCCTCCCTGACTTCCTCCTCCTGCAACCTCTCCACCCTCCTCACCATTCCACCCTCCTCTCGCCTCCCTCCCGCTCTCCTCACCCACTTCTTTTGTATCCTAACCTTAGCTACCACTACATAATGATCAGACAGACCCCCTCCAATACCCCTATACACCCTAGCATCCATCACAGATTTCTTCATTCGTTCATCCACACATACATAATCAATCAATGACTTTCGTTCCACCACTGTCTTATCCTTCATCGTCAACATCCGTTTCCACGTGTACCTGTGGATCATTCTGTGTCGGAAGAAGGTGTTGGCTATCCACAGCCTCCTCCCCACACATACGTCCACAAGTGCACTACCATTCCCATTAATTCTTATATTATTTAGATTCCCCGCTATACCTCCATCACACTTTAAGAAACACCCCCTAGATCACCCCTTCAAGATGAATTTGTTCATTTTTCGGAAGAAAAATATCCCTCTCTGAAAATTACTGGCGAGCGAAAATCGAAAGGTAAATTTTTTTTTTTTTTTTTTTTTTTTGGTACGAAAGGTCTTAAAATTGACAACGAAATAGGGCGAAAGGTGTTAAAATCGTCAAACTAATGGCCTGAATGTCTTAAAATCTCAAAACTAATGGGACTAAACACGAGGGAGAAAGTAGTCTCGAAAAACAGCTCATCTTCCCTTAAGGGGAGATCTCCACTTAAGGGATTTTTTTCTTGACCCCTTTCTCCCTCATGTTTAGCCCCATTGCTTTTGATATTATAAAACGTTTGCCCCATTAGTTTAGCTATTTTAAGAACTTTCACCCCATATTAAGACCTTTCGTGCCATTCAGGTGTCAATTTTATCCTGGCGAGCGATAGCGAGCCTGTAATTTAAGAGGAACCGGCCTTCGGCCGGGACATTTTTCTACCGAAAAATGTACAAATTTATCTTGAAAGGGACTCAAGGGGGTGTAATTTTAAGCTTGATGGAGGTCTAGGGAACAAACTAAATACCTCCCCTTAATAGTGTTGCCAATTTAGCAACTTCCCGCTAGATGTAGAGGTAGGCTATTTACTTCGATCTAGAGGCCAAGTTTTATGAAAGACTTGCTGGAGCTCCTGTTTCATTGTGTTCTATATGCATGGGGGAGACAAAAGACAGGTTGCCTGTGACGAGTGTCTCACCCAGAGCCAAATGAGTGATAGAGCAAAATTCAAGGGATGTTGGGGTCAAAATTCCTGGACAAATGAAGTTTAAAGTGGTTTAAGTCATAGGATGAAGGAAACATTAATTGACCACTTGCGAGTTTCAGGCTATAAGGAAGTTAAAGTTGGTTACATTGATATTTAGAAGAATTACCAGCTAAAATGCGGTTGTAATACATTTATAAATCCACACAACTAAATTCAACATACATTTAATCCATTAGACATCTACTTAATTATTGTATTTCTGTTTAATACCGATGTTTACAGCACCAACTTCCTTATAGCCTGAAACTCGCAAGTGGTCAATTGAGGGAGAGATTACAGTACATGACACCATATCTTCAACTTTGGCTACTGTTCCCTCTGTATTGCTTGAGTTTCGGTGACACTCCTTGCTTCCTCTTTTCCTTCTTCCTCGATTTCCCTTCCTGCACGACTCGTTTCCCCTCGCCCCAATCCTCGGGAACGACATAGTTAGGCCCTGGTAGCCGCAGCGGGCCAATGTAATCACCATCCCCCCCAAGATTGTCAATTTAGCATATCCCCGCCGTGCTGTCTGTCCCTTCACTTACAACCCACTGGCTTCCTTCAAGAGGTTATATCTGGTGGCTGTATAGTAATAATATATATATATATATACAGTATATATATATAATTATATATATAACTACATGTTCAGAATTTCCCACTTGCCAACCAAATACTCTGTTTAGTTTTTATTATTTGTTAAGTTTCTTAACCCCTACTATACCAGCGACGGCGCACAGCCGTCAGAAAAAAAGACTCACCAATACCAGCGACAGCTCTCAGCCGTTCTGCTTCTTATGCTAATACATAGCTGGACTTGCTAACATGACTTGGAGGCACTGCTGTGAGGAGTTGGTAACACTTATCATAGTTGGTTCCTCTCAGTTACTCCAGGCCGGCTGACTCAGTTACCCACCAACAACTTTTGAGCTGAGAGGTTGTTGTCGCATTGCTTATGGCAACAAGTCTGGTACTGGAGGGTACACTTTTATCTACTATGCCATGTTACAGTATGGGCTACAACGACCGAATCCAAGTATGTGTACTTACCAGAGAAGATGGAAGCTACCGCAGCGATGACGAAGGACAGAATAACACCTGGGCCGGCTATATCCCGAGCCACCATCCCCGCCACCAGGTACATGCCCGTCCCCACACATGACCCCACGCCCAGGGAGGTCAGGTCAAGGGTCGTCAGTACCTTCTTGAGCTTAGCATCGCCGGCCCCCCCAGCGGGCACTGATTCGCTCTGTAGCTTGGCTGGGTCTTTGGTCCGGATTAGCTTCCCCAGGAGGAGGTAGCTCTCCTGCTTCAGCTTCTGAGTGTCTAGGGCAACCATCTGAAGGTACGGATAAATAAAACATTGAATTAGCAGGAGCAGCAGGGTTTAAAGTACGTACACTGCCTATAGGTTTATGTATATAGGTTTATATATATTGGTTTATGTATATAGGTTTATGTATATAGGTTTATGTATATAGGTTTATGTATATTTATACCCGTTTTAAATACATACCTTCATAACACATACGTTTATTGAAAATACGAAACAAAACAAAGCAAATCCAATGAAAATAAAAAAAATATGCAGGCATGTACAGTATATCACAGTAGTCAATGCAAACACAAATCTGGCTGGCGGGACATATCAAAAGGCGTTGCATGACAATAACTACAGCCCCAGTCTGTAATATTCACATGTTATGGTAGTATGTTCAGCTGCATGTGTATGATTGCAGACATAATGGTTAATAACCTACAATGCGAACACGACTGCAATATTTACAAAATGCAAAGATTACTCTGTCAGTGTGTTCTTCGTCAACATAGATTACTTCATAATATATATACAGTATATATATATATATATATATATATATATATATATATATATATACCGTATATATAATTATATAATTTAATTATATATTTCACTCCCAACACCAAACACCTCTTAATGACATTTTTGAAGCATGTGATCTTCCCGGGATTCGAACCTGGGTTACCACTTACAGATTTTAAACACTCTAACCATTGCACCACCAAGACAGTTAAAGGTTAAGTACATGACTACGATTGTATATCCATATATCGAATACGGGAATCACGGCGTCCGGCAAATTATTGAGTTATAAGTTGCAACATGTCTCTAGATACATACACTTTTGATGCAAAGTGGATATTCGCCAAATAACCTATTATCATAAGGTTGACAATCCCTAGAGTAAACCTACTATTTTGCACCTTATCGCCTCAGCATGATTATTCACGGAAACGTAGGTGGGAGAAGGGACACATATAACAAAGCCACTCCAACGGCTTCCTCTCTCTCCAACACCCCTTCTCTCCTCTCTACACTCTTCAGAAAAATAGTAAAAGTAGAATGTAGATAGGAGGTGCCGTTGTAAAGGCTTATCCCTCAATACCTTCACCTGAGAGACGAGTATTCTCCAGCTGAGAGCTTCGTAGGACATGTGTTTCGATTCCCGATACATAATTCATAAACAATAGCTGTTAGAATGGATACATTATAAAAAAGTGTTTATATAATAATACATTCCTATGAAATAATTGAAGTAACTCCCTAGAATGAGGATAAAAGCATAATAATAATTAAATAGGATACGTGCCTAAACATCTCGGTTCCCAACCCCTCCAGAGCTCTCCCGCATGTCAACAAAGCTCGGCGTGGTGGTCGTCCGAAAGTTGTGCTTAATAAGTTAATATCTGGATTTACACAGTGTTTAAGCTTTGCCAGGTCTCTAAAGTTGTACCACAATGGCAGAGAGTGTCAGTGAAGACAATAATAGTGACATTAAGCCCTTTTCAGGCCCATCAGCGGAACAGTTGCCAACACAAAAGTGAGGGGACGCTACCGGGTACCTCATTCCAAGGCCTATACCGTTTCCTTTCAACTGACGGTAGCCTATATTGCTAAGTTACCATAAAACAAATACAATACCATCAAAGTTTCTCGGCTATTTTGAAGATTTTGAAGTGAAATGTGGTGTTAATTATATAAACTTGGTCTTAATAGTCTATGATGCAGAGACATAGGCTAGGCTAGGCTAGTAGTTTCATATTTCTCCAATACAAATCGAGACATCAGTAGCTAAGGTATTCAATTGACCGTCAGTTGAAATGAAACCGACTCTAGTGGTGATAGTGGTGAACCTGTTGATGAGGGCGATAGTGAAGTGATTGGTGCGGCAGTGAGTGGTGACTGGTGATGCAACAGGTGGTGATGAAGGTGATGAACATGGTGGTGAGTAGCCTATATATTATACTGTAGTCCTATACTGTATTTGCATTATATGAATTTATATACTGTTAATACATAGCCTACGGTAATTATTTATGGATCGGTATGATTGGTCGATTGTAGGGATTTAAATAGAGTGAGATAATAGCGTAGATAATACTGTAGGCTATGAACAAAACTATAATGAGTGCCTGAGTTGTATAATATAGGCCTATATAATATATATGATGACGAATTGATGATAATAAACCTAGGGGAGGGTGAGGCCTAAATTTTAATTGAACCGCCTAGGCATACATGGGAAATAAGATGCGCGAAGTACCCTACTATTGTAACCTCGAGCGCAATGTAAACAAAGCGTCGACGTTACTCCCGCGAACACAACTCTTCTATCGAGTTATCTTTATATTTCTTCTAATATTATTAATATTAGAGTTCCCATTTCCTTTTTGGATGTTTCGTATACTAGACAAGGGTTGTAGCTTGGTGTTGGATGCCTGGAAACCTAATAAAAGTCTAATAATTCCGTGGTGGTAGCCTACCTGTAAAGTGCGTGCCGCTAAAGTAAAATCGCTAAAGTAAAATCGCAAAGTAAAAAATCATGAACATCACGTATTGGTGGTGAAGGGGTTAATATACTGTATATATATAGGCCTATATAAACATTACATAACACATTCCTATTTATATTAATAATAAAACACATTAAATTCATACCCTGTTGTTTTCTATTTCCACGTAAACGAACAAAGTCATGATGTGTCGACAAAGTAAAGAAGAAAGTTTCATACTCAAGAAACCATCAGGCCAAACTTCTGGTATCGAAAGAAGATTTTCCTGCCATCCCTTTCACCGGGTTGCCCTCCAGTTTTTCTCTATATGTCGCACGTCTTTCACCATCCTTCCATTCACACACTATAGGCTACTCTGTTTCTTTTCAACTGACAGTAAATTGAATCCCTTAGCAGCTAATTTATCGATACTTAATGGACAAAATATGAAACTACTATGTCTCTGCATTATATTAAGACAAAGTTTATATAATTAGCATCATAACCATATTTCACTACCGGTACCGTACACAATCGTTAAAATAACTGAGAAAGCTTGATGGGAACTTTGCAATTTACCGTCAGTTGAAAAGAAACAGGGTATAGTCATTACATACACTTCATCACATTCCTAAGGGATGGTTGATTTTTCTGGCCGTCCTTCACCCTCGTGTTTAGCCCCACTAGTTTTCAGATTAAAAGAATTTCGGGCCATTACTTTGGCGATTTTTCTTGTAAGACTTTTCGCCCCATTTTTTTTTTTTTTTTTTTTGTTGGTCAATATTTAGACCTTTCGTGCCATTTAGATGTCATATTTGTTCCTGGAGAATGAGAGCGAGCCTTTAATTTTTGGAGGAAGCGGAATTCGGCAGGGACATTATTCTACCGAAAAATGTAGCCTACAAATTGATCTTGAAAGGGGGTCTAGGACTCAAGGGAGTGTTTTTTTTTTGTTATGCTTGATGGAGGTCTAGCGATGAAACTAAATAATATCAACCAATAAATAGAGCAAACAATGTCCACTACCTCTTTAAGCACGGTATTACATTTGCACGTTGGATTAATCTGTTCTCC
>JBAKBP010017410.1:47500-49012 GCA_037953745.1 Lithodes maja
TGGGTATCATATGGTTCACCTAAGCTGATGGCTACCTAAGCCTTCGGGCGAGACGGTACCGTCTATAGTGAGAATGGTACCATACAGATCCACCCTAAGCCTTCGTTTCCGGTGTCGCCAATTGGCTAAAATACAGACTACACACACATCCACAGCCATTCCAACGATACATATAACACCTACACATATAGGAGGCGGGAAATAACGAGCATGCTCACTCCAGCAATACAACTAGAGTAAGTACAACTAGAGTAAGTACACACACACACACACACACACACACACACACACACACACACACACACACACACACACACACACACACATATATATATATGGATTCACGTCAGGCTGTTCTGCATCTGGGAGTTTACTTTGATAGTACCGTATTCAAACTTGACGTTCATCTCACACGAACAATGTCCATGTCTCGGCTTCCCATTCCTTTCGGACATTTCCCTCGTTCACGCTTTTTTCTTTATTTTATGGATCCAATTGTCCACATCCACACATTTTACTGTTGGACATACCCTTCTCATACTCATCATTAAGGGGAAGGTAGGCTAGTTGCTTTTTATGGACTCCTTTCTCCCTCATGTTTAGCATATTCGTTTTGAGATCTTTCAATCCATTTTTTTGTCAATTTTAAGACCTTTCGTGACATTTAGGTGTCGATTTTTTCCTGGTCAGCGATAGCGAGCCTGTGATCTTCGTAGGAACCAGCCTTCGGCCTCGGCCAGAACATTTTTCTACTAAAAATGTACAAATTTATCTTGAAAGGAGGTCTAGGGGTGTCTTTTAAGGGGAGGTTTTTAGTGTGTTTCCTAGACTTCCATTAAGCTTGAAATTACACCCCCTTGACCCTCTTTCAAAATAAATCTGTACATTTTTCGGTAGAAAAATGTCCTGGCCGAAGGCCAGTTCCTCTTAAATTACAGGCTCGCTATCGCTCGCCAGGAAAAAATCAACACCTAAATGGCACGAAAGGTCTTAAAAGTGACATAAATGGGGTGAAAGTTCTTAAAATCGCCAAACTAATGGGGTGAACGTCTTAAAATCTCAAAAGCAATGGGGCTAAACATGAGGGAGAAAGGGGTAAAGAACAAAATCCCTCAAGTGGAAATCTCCCCTTAAAGCTTGGTGGGGGTAGGCCTATAGCGAGGAAATAGATACATGGACTATAGAGAGAAAAACAAAAAATGCACTTAGCTAAGAATATCGTGTCTGCTATGAGTTATGATATACCTGCTTCCCTATGCCTGTGGTATGACATTCCATATCTGACATTGCCACTGTTGCTAGAATTAGGTGTGGCTGGGGGAAGTTCAGAGAATTGATGCCAATCCTGACCATGAAAAGAATGCCTCTTCCCCTGAAGGGAAAGGTGTATGCCTCATGTGTTAGAAGTGCAATGACGTATGCCTCAGAACCATGGGCCGTTAAAGTAGAGGATGTCAACAGAATGGAGCGTAATGAGATGAGAATGGTGAGATGGATGTGTGGGGCCAGGCT
>JBAKBP010017411.1:0-49011 GCA_037953745.1 Lithodes maja
ATGATGATATATTTTGGTTTAATTATTACTGAGGATTTTGTTGTTTTTGCCATTTTTTGTGCAATGCATTATAGTTTTGCCTCTGACTTCCTTCAGATTAGAAAAATATCCCGGCCGAAGGTTACAGGCTCGCTATTCCTCGCCCAGAAAATAACGGCACCTGAATGGGGTAAAACGTCTTTATCTCAAAACTAATGGGATAAAACTTTTTGAATTCTCCAAACAAATGGAGCAAAACAGGGAAGAAACAGGGAGGTCCAAAATACCCCCCACGGGTCAAATAGGGTTAACTCTGCAGAAGGGTGAGTTAATTAGCAGCTGATTTATCGATAACCTATGGACTACTAATGACACTAATTCATCTCCATAGCAGATTAAGGGGGGTGACCTGCTTTTTGTGTTTTCTGCCCTTTTCTCTCTTTCTCTAGGCTTGTTGTATCCATTCGGCCCCATGCAGCCAACTATTTTAAGACGTTTATCCCCATCTAGGTGTCGATTTCTTCCTGGCGAGCGATAGCGAGCCAGCATTATATGAAGAAATCCGGCTTCGCCGGAGAAATTTTCGATCGAAAAATGTATAAATTTAGCCTGCTGTCAAACAAAAATAAAAAATATGCTGGCTCGCTACCGCTCACCAGTAAACAATTGACACCTGGATGGAGATAAACGTCTTAAAACAGTAGGCTGAATGGGGCCAAATGGGTACAAGGCTGAGAAAGATGGAAAAGGACAGAACAAAAATAGGTCACCCCCCTTAAGAGGCTTTATTCTGAACCCTTCTCCCTCGTGTTTAGCTCCCTTTTTAAAGACGTTCGCCACGATACTTTTTATTTTTTTTTATTTTTTTATACCTTTCACCATATTTTTTTTTTGTGGTCCATTTTAAGACCTTTCTGTTATTTATGTGTCGATTTTTATCTTGGCCAGCGATAGCAAGCCTGCATTTTACCCTTTCACGCATATGACGCGATGTGAGCCTATTGGGGATACTTTAAAGCCTTTGTTACCATCAGGGGTATTTAGAAACCTTTAGTTTAGTTACTTCAACCTCTGCAGTTGTCTTTGAGTTAGCTGTGGGCAGAACACTAATTTTGGAGAGGTAATTATATGAGTGAGAGAACTCTATTTCTATTGCTAATCTGGCAACCTGTGCGTCATAAATGCGTGAAAGGGTTAAGAGGATCCAGCATTTTTGTTAACCCTACTGTACCGTAGGATACAGTAATAAAAGCCCCCCCCCCCCAGTCCCAAGCAATGTGGCCAAAATGGCAAGATAGAACAACCTTCCATCTCAAGAGATGAAGGAAGACTGGCTGCCCCAGCCTTCAGAGGGCCTTATATAAGCTGAGAAGTGTTGTCATATCAAGAGCAGTGCTCAATCATTGTGGTACCAGGTACAGCCTGATACAGGCAGTTACAAGGACTTATAGTCAGATTAGGAAGGACCTCTAGCAATAATAACGCTTCAAACTATCTCAACCATCCCTTTCGACTACCACAGTTCCTTCCTAAGCTGCACAATATCGTCTAAATAAAGCTAGAATAAAAGATAACGCACGTGGCTGGTACTCAAAGGGTTAAACAACGCTATATTGGATAAGGGTAAAAAGGATGAGTGAACGAGACTATATCAATTGGAAAATGGCAACAAGATAATGAATAAGAAGACTATGTCAATTGTAGTGGAGTCACACGAGCTATTTAACCGTCAATTTTTACGGGCAATTGTTGACTGGCAGCTTCAAAATACAAGTTCCATAAGAATTAAACTACCTAACATACTCTAACTTCGATCTAGTTTCCGATTCCAGTGAACAAATATCCCTAAATATCACCAGAAAAAAACTTGCTCAAGGAAAATTGACGGAAAAAGCGCTCGTGTGACACTGGCTTAACAGGAAAGAGCGATATTGAAGACAATATATTATAGTTAAGAGAAAGGGAGAAATGAAAAATTCAAAAGGAAACGGGAACATTAGTGTTATGAACAGTTATAGCAGAGAATAAAAGGGGAGAGCCGGCGAAGTGGCAGGATCCCAGAAATACAGAGAGAGAGAGAGAGAGAGAGAGAGAGAGAGAGAGAGAGAGAGAGAGAGAGAGAGAGAGAGAGAGAGAGAGAGAGAGAGAGAGAGAGTAGGCGAAAAAGATTGAGAAAAATAGGACACCTCACGGGAAATAAATACTGACAGACAGAGAGAGAGAGAGAGAGATAAAACAGAAACAGGAAGACTCAGGAGAAAGGCGAGAGCGAGCGAGTCAAGCCAGGCGAGAGCAAGCGAGTCAAGCCAGGCGAGAGCGGGCCAGATTACTCAAGAATAACAAATCCCGGCCACCAGGAAGGGAAAGCGAAGAAAATGGGAAGAGGCGAGTCAGGAGGGGAAAACTACACCAATTTTCCGTAACCTTTCACTTCTATTGTTTTCATTTTGGTATTGTTGTTCTTCTTCTCCATAGTCCTACTAATAGAAACTTCATTCGTATTTTTATAAATCTAATTCCGTGTTCAACTGTTCATGTAACATTGAACAGTATTTTTATTATAGTACATTTCTCTGACAGTATTGGGGCCTACGGTATGGAATGCTCTGCCCAACCTAGTCAAAGACTCAATTAACCTGCCAGTATTCAAGGGCAGACTAAAGAGGCATATTTTAGAAGATGATGTAGAGTGAGAAATTGATCCCGTTTTATATATTTACAATCAATTTTAGGTAGGAACTATTTCTTTGTACATTCTTGCTGACACTGTTTAAGTAAGATTATGACGCATTATGTATTATGTATTTTGTTTAAGATGATTTTATTATATAACCAGTCATTGTATATTTAGTGGAAATAACATAATCTGAATTCTTAATCCCTACCAAGCAGGGCGCGCCTGTTGCTGCCTGAGAGTGTGGTTGTCTTTATCAACACCACTACCTTCACCACTATCACCCACTGTCACATAATGTTGACTCACTATCAGTAATCGGCTCTAACATAGCCTGCCATCAGCAGAGTCAATAGGCTGAAAATATCGCGTAGAACTCCCAACTCCCATGTGTGCTTGTTTGTCATGTTGTCACGTATGTCAGCAGGCCAATTGTTTACTATAGTAGCGTGGATAAAAAACACCATCTGAGGAGGAGCACTTTATTGACTATGTTTCACAGACAGCTTCTTCAGGTCCTAGCTTCATCGATCATACTATAGGTAGCGCCAGCGAACTTGATAATAATCTTGGCCCCTTAACCCTCTCCGACATATGACGCAATTTTGAGCCTATTGGGGATACTTTAACGCCTTTGTTACCATCAGGGGTATTTAGAAACCTTTAGTTTAGTTACTTCAACCTCTGCAGTTGTCTTTGAGTTAGCTGTGGGCAGAAAACTAATGTTGGAGAGGTAATTATAAGAGTGAGAGAACTATATTTCTTATTGCTAATCTGGCAACCTCTGCATCATAAATGCGTGAAAGGGTTAACTTCTAACTGAAAATGAATGAAAGCAATCGGGCTGACGTTTCCTATCATTTGGAAAGAGTCCACCAAGAAATAGGCATGGATATATACAGCCCAGTTTGCTCTAGGCACTCTTGAGTTACAGAGAGGTTAGGGATCAAGATTATGTCAAGCTCGTTGGCGCTAAACCCCCCACCCCCAACCCACCCCCCCACCCCCCACCCACCCACCTGGCTATAGGCCCTCCGTCTGGGATCACCGTGTTACTACATAGGCCTCTACTCCAAATAATCTGCTCAAGACATGCTTGGGGCCATTATATTAAACCATGGTATGAGCTTTCCCTACGACCTTTCCCGACCAGCTTGACCCTTATACAGATAAACGATAAGGGTCAATCTGGTCGGGAAAGGTCCGAGGGAAAGCTCCTACCATGGTTTAATAAAATGGCCCTTGAGGTATTATCCATACATGTAGCAGCAACCACCACACCAACCCCGCGAACCCAGTTGTGTGCCAGAATGTACACAAGTGAGCGTGAACAATTACAAGGATAAATTATATCAACAGAATATTAAGCGTGGCATCAAGGACACTTCGTTTCTCTCTGGGTACCATATGAAGATAATATAGGTAGCGCCAACGAACTTGACAATTATATCGATCACTGACCTCTTCGTAACTCAAAAGAACCTTGAGCAAACTTTTTTTTTTTTTTTTTTTTTTTTTTTTTTTTTCTTTTCTATGTGATTGAGGGAGGCAAAAGGGCATAACTGCCTATAGCGAGTGCCTCCCCATAGTTGAAAGAGTGACAGGGCCAAAATCAAGGGACGTTCGAGCCAAAATGCCTGGGCACACAGAGTTTGAAGCAATTTAAGTCATAGAAGAGGGAAAGAACTGATTCTGGGAGAGAGTTCCAGAGCTCAGCTGTTGAGTAGAAGAAAGTTTGAGAGTAACATTTCACTCTTGGGTTGGAGAGTTGCACAGAGTAGGGGTGGGATTGAGTGGCAAGACGGGTACCACATGCCCTTAAGTAAAGGAGGTGGTATGCACTGGGATAGCTCTGAGGAACACTGATTATTATAGTAGCGATAGAATAGCGAGAGAGATGCAACATTGCGGCGGAGAGAGAGAGATTGCAGAGAGTTGGTGAATGGACAGGAGTTAATGATACGAAAGGCCTTCCTTTCAACTTTGTCTAGGGAGAGCAGTGTGAGAGGAACCTCCCCACACATGTGAACAATGCTCAATATAAGGGCGCACTATGCCCCTGTTCAGAGCAAGAAGCTGTGCAGGGAAAAGAACCCCCTAAGGCGGTTGAGCACACCCAGCTTCTGGGAGGCTGCCTTAGCAGACTGGTAATATGGTCCTTCCAAATGAGAGCAGAAGAAAAAGAGACACCAAGAATATTGAGAGAAGATGAAGGGTTGATTTTGGTAGTGTTGAAGAATAAGGGATAGTCCGCTGGGAGATCCTGTCCACACCTATTTCCTGGTAGACTCTTCCCAAATGATAGAAATGTCAGCCCGAGTGCTTTCATTAATTTTGAGTTATAAGAGGTTAAGGGGTCCAGATTATTGTTAAGTTCGCTGGTGGTACCTATAGCCAAGTCCAAACGATTTCTTAAGATTATTAAGACATATTGTTAGACAAACGGGCAAACATCGAGGATCACTTAAAATCCGTGTGCACATTGGCGTTGTACAAGTAAGATAAATATAATCATCTGATTCATATAGAATACTAGTACATTCAAGATTATTGTTTATAAGTTAGTTGAGTGAATGTTTGAAAGACAGTATTACACAGAGAGAGAGAGAGAGAGAGAGAGAGAGAGAGAGAGAGAGAGAGAGAGAGAGAGAGAGAGAGAGAGAGAGAGAGAGAGAGAGAGAGAGAGAGAGAGAGAGAGAGAGAGTGGGGAGTGAGGTGAGAGACACACACACACGTCACAGAAACACAAACACACAGGTTGAGAGAGAAGCCTAGAAGCCTGGGTAACAGTACTGTATACTTCTCATTACTAGACCGTTTTGTGGTTACTGGTTACCGCTAGTTCCCAGGCATCTAGTACTGTTACTACCACCACAACTACCACTACACTACCGCATCTACCACTATACTACCACCACAACTACCAGAACCATACCGAATCTACCACTACATTACCAGACCTCCCACTCATCTACAGTACTACTACCAGATCTACCAATTAACTACCATTACACTACCCACCTACCAGACCACTACCTACCAGTCATCTACTTCTGAACTATCATAACTACCAATGCACTACCACATCTACCACCACAACTACGAGGCAACTACCACAATTACCAATATACTACTGCGTCTTTCACTACGCTACCACTAAACTACCACATGTGAAAGTCAACTACCACTACACTACCACACCTACCACTCATATAGCTCTGAATGACCTCAACTATCACTACAACTACCACCACATCTTCCAGTCAACTACTATACCTACCTCTGACACTGCTCTACTACCATACCCCAGTCAACTATCACACATACTACTCAACCAAATATATTTACTACCACACAGCTACCACACACGTTTGGTGTTCCATATATAAACCTAGATTATGAGTTCTGCAATATTTAGAGAGGAACGCATATTGGAATGCGAAGGCCCCATACTGTATGTCACTGGTCGCTGCAATCCTTAAGGGGAGGTGGGCCGTTTTTCTGGTCCCCCTTCTAACTCATGTTTAGCCCCATTAGTTTTCCGACTGTTATGATATTTGCCTCTTTAGTTTGGCGATTTTGAGACCTTTCCCCATTTCGTGCTCTGTAGGTGTCTTTTTTTTCCCTGGCGAACGATAGTGTTCCCTGTAATGTTGGAATAACCGGCCTTTGGCCGGGACAGTTTTCTAACGAAATATGTACAAATTAATTTAGAAAGGGGATCTAATGGATTTAAAAAAAAGTTTGGTTAGGTCTAGGGAGGAAACTAGAAAAACAATAAATCTATAAAAATCGACCAAAAAGTGAACCATCCCCCCTTAACCCCTTCTGCACGGCGCTGTGTTTTAAAAATGATATGCTGGCTATAGTTAGAGAACTTTGTGCAGTTTAAGAAGGATCTGTGGTAGCAAAAAAGGTCAAGTGAGATAGTTCGAAGCCTGTTAATTGCTGGAGACCCTTTTGAAACTGAATAAAATCGTCTAATAGTAGCCATAGTATAGTTAAAAAGACGTCGCCAGTACAAAGGGGATAGCCATTCCAATTGACCACTTGCGAGTTTCAGGCTATAAGGAAGTTGGAGCCGTAGACATCGATATTTACCAGAATTACTAGCTCAAATATGGTTGTAGTGCATTTATAGATATATATATAACCCAATTCAACATACTACCTATCCATCACTAACCATCATTGATATTAAATTATCGTTTATATTTGATGTTCACGGCTCCAACTTCCTTATAGAACGAAACTCGCAAGTGGTCATTGTGTCATTGTGAACCAAACATGTAATTATATCCTCCAAACTACTTCCATCAGATCCAGTTGTCAGTTTCAGGGGGAGGATTTGTGTTTTACTGAATCCCCTTCTCCATGTTTAGTTCCGTTTAGTTCCATTTAGTTCCGTTTAGTTCCATTTAGTTCCGTTTAGTTCCGTTTAAGTTCCATTTAGTTCCGTTTAGTTCCGTTTAGTTCCGTTTTAGTTCCGTTTAGTTCCATTTAGTTCCATTTAGTTCCGTTTAGTTCTATTTAGTTCCGTTTAGTTCCGTTTAGTTCCATTCAGTTCCGTTTAGTTCCATTTAGTTCTATTTAGTTCCGTTTAGTTCCGTTTAGTTCCATTTCAGTTTAGTTCTTTTAGTTCCATTTAGTTCCGTTTAGTTCCATTTAGTTCCGTTCCGTTTAGTTCCATTTAGTTCCGTTTAGTTCCATTTAGTTCATTTAGTTTCCCCTTCTCCTTCATGTTTAGTTCCATTAGTTTTCAATTTATAAGATAATCGCCCATTTGTTTGTCAATGTTAAGACATTTCATGTCATTTAGGTGTAAACATTTTCTGGCAAGCGATAGCGAGCAAGTTATTTAGAAGGAACCGGCCTTCTGTCAGGACATTTTTCTACCGAAAAATGTACACTCGGTCCAAAAAGTATCTGTACCCATACCCTGATAATCTGGTGTGTACAGCTTGGTAGAGTTTGCATACCTACCTGTACTATATCCATCTATACTACTATCTACCTATACTACCTAAGACCTACTACCTACGACCTACAACCTATACTACCAAGCTGTACACACCAGATTATCAGGGTAGGGGTGCAGATACTTTTTGACCGAGTGTACACATTTATCTCGAGTTTTTTTTTTTGGGATGTGTTCTTAAGCTTGATAAAGGTCTATGGAGCAAACTAAAACAAATATATATATATATATATATATATATATATATATATATATATATATATATATATATATATATATATATATATATATATAACCTGTACTATATACTGTATACCTGTAATATATACCTGTAATATATACTGTATACCTGTAATATATATACCTGTAATTTATACTGTATACCTGTAATATATATACCTGTAATATATATACCTGTAATATATACTGTATACCTGTAATATATATACCTGTAATATATATACCTGTAATATATATTGTATACTGTAATATATATACCTGTAATATATATACCTGTAATTTATACTGTATACCTGTAATATATATACCTGTAATATATATACCTGTAATATATATACCTGTAATATATACTGTATACCTGTAATATATATACCTGTAATATATACTGTATACCTTAATATATACTGTATACCTGTAATATATATACCTGTAATATATATTGTATACCTGTAATATATATATACCTGTAATATTATACCTGTAATATATATACCTGTAATATATATACCTTTAATATATATTGCATACCTGTAATATATATACCTGTAATATATATACCTGTAATATATATACCTGTAATATATATACCTTTAATATATATTGCATACCTGTAATATATATACCTGTAATATATATACCTTAATATATATTGTATACCTGTAATATATATACCTGTAATATATATACCTGTAATTTATACTGTATACCTGTAATATATATACCTGTAATATATATACCTGTAATATATATACCTGTAATATATATACCTGTAATATATATACCTGTAATATATATACCTGTAATATATACTGTATACCTGTAATATATATACCTGTAATATATACTGTATACCTGTAATATATATACCTGTAATATATATACCTGTAATATATATACCTGTAATATATACTGTATACCTGTAATATATATACCTGTAATATATACTGTATACCTGTAATATATATACCTGTAATATATACTGTATACCTGTAATATATATACCTGTAATATATACTGTATACCTGTAATATATATACCTGTAATATATATACCTGTAATATATATACCTTTAATATATATTGCATACCTGTAATATATATACCTGTAATATATATACCTGTAATATATATACCTTTAATATATATTGTATACCTGTAATATATATACCTGTAATATATATACCTGTAATTTATACTATATACCTGTAATATATATACCTGTAATATATATACCTTTAATATATATTGTATACGTGTAATATATATACCTGTAATTTATACTGTATACCTGTAATATATATACCTGTAATATATATACCTGTAATATATATACCTGTAATTTATACTGTATACCTGTAATATATATACCTGTAACATATACTGTATACCTGTAATAATACAAAATATATAAATGAACAAGATAACGTCCCCTTCAGATCCCTGGCATATTGGTTTGGGTCTATATATATATATATATATATATATTCAGAAAAGCAGGAATGGATTGCTTTGAAGACCAGCGAGCCAATCCATGTTTTACCACTGGAGCTATTAAACTGTCATAGGGAGCCTCATATTGATGGACTCCTGATCTCGTTGTCATGTTGGGATCACTTGCATGTTGGTTTCGCGTGTATTTATATTGTTAAGGGGAGGTTTTTAGTGTGTTTCCTAGACTTCCATCAAGCTTGAAATTACACCCCCTTGACCCCCTTTCAAGATAAATTTGTACATTTTTCGGTAGAAAAATGTCCCGGCTAAATGCCGGTTCCTCTTAAATTACATGCTCGCTATAAAATCGACACCTAAATGGCACAAAAGGTCTTAAAATTGACAGAAATGGGTGGAAAGTTCTTAAAATCGTCAAAATAATGGGGCAAACGTCTTAAAATTAGAAAAACAATGGGGCTAAACATGAGGGAGAGAGGAGTCAAGAAAACAATCCCTCAAGTGGAAATCTCCCCTTAAGGGGAGATGGACGTTTGTATTCGCTTATTTATTTGATCTTGTTATTATTCGTTTAGTTTCGACCCTAGACCTCCATCAAACTTAAATAAACACCTCCCAAGATCGACATCAAAATAAATATGTACATTTTTCGATAGACACATGTGCCAGGTGGCCAATCTCTCCTTGTTACTATTCATATCACTACACTTAACAACCACACCACACTTCTTTCCAACACATCTACATTACCTCTATCCCACCTTGATTGTGGCTCTATCACTCGTTCAACCTTGGGAGGAACACTTGTTACAGGCGGCTTTGCCTTTTGTCGCCTTCATTCACATTAAAAAAAAATCTATCTATCTATCTTTATCTATCTATCTCTATCTATCTATCTATCTACGTGATCTCTAGGCCCCCCAAATGGGTGTCCCGGCCACAATAGCCTAGGCTGGGGACATCTCAGCAGGGAGGCCCAGGTAGGCTCATTATTATCCTGCATACCTGTCCACCCGCTCACAAACCTATTCGCACAAATTGAAATGGCTTTGGTATTTATCTCTGCCGGGAACCGACGAGAGGGCTATTACCGCTCGGTTCACTCCTGTTGATGGGGTTGTTGTTCTTTTTCTTCTGCTTGTTGGGGAAAGAGTTGCCAGGTGGGAGAGACACTAGGATGGAGAAGGGTTTGGAACGTTTGGCTGATTGTTAGGATAATGTTAGGTTAGTTTAAGTTAGGTTAAGAGAAGGATAAGATAAGTTCAATGTTTGGTCAAATTAGGATGAGTGAAAACTAGGGTAGAATATATTTTTGTAAGTTAGGTAAGATGTCGGAGACCCAACTCTGAATGTGAGGATGAAATAAATGTGAGCGAAAACCCTTGTGAGCGAGAAGACCGTCAACTCGGCAGGGAAGCCGGCCCTGACAAAGGCCTTCCTCGTCAATTTCTCCAGGTTTATGGTCATTTCGCTCACACAACATTTTTCCTTAGATTTGGCTTCCCCACATCCAAGATCAATATGGCAGACCTAACTTAAGAGGGGGTTTTCAGGACCACCTTCTCCCTGATTTTTAGTCTAATTAGTTTTTGAGATATTTAGACATTCGCCCCATTAGTTTGGCGAATTGAAGAGCTCTCGTTACATTTCTTTGTCAATTTTAAGGCGGTTTGTGCCTTTTAGGTGTCGATTTTATCCTGACGAGCGATAGCAAGCCTATAATTTTAGAGGAACAGGCGTTCGGCCGAAATCTTATTCTACCGAAACATATTCAAATATAATTATCTCGAAGTGTGTGTGTGTGTGTGTGTGTGTGTGTGTGTGTGTGTGTGTGTGTGTGTTATATCTTGATGTAGGTCTAGGAAGCAAATGTTTAAAATGAAAAACAAAATGTTAAATGCGAGCTGCTGGTTATATTGAACTTTGATATTCTATAGTAGCGAAACCTGGGCCTTAAAGGAGAGAGATATAATGTTCATAGACTTGAGTATATCGATATGCAATTCCTAGTGGGAAGGTTTGGTGGAGTGGTCTTGCTACTGGAATTATAATCTTAAGGCCCCGGGTTCAAATCCCGATGTGTTAATGGGAAGATATTATTGGGATGGAATTTGTGGTGTTCTTAATTTCAGTACATCACCATAAAGCCCACTGGCACGTCATAGAAATACCCTCGCTGTTTCCAATAACTATGCATTGTAAGAATATTCCCATATTCAAAATGCTGTATGCCATGGGGGAAGTGTCTGTAGGTAGCGCCAACGAACTTGACAATTATCTCGATCCCTGACCTCTTTGTAACTCAAAAGGACCTTGAACAAACTGGCTGTAAATTTCCACACCTATTTACTGGTGGACTCTTCCCAAATGATAGAAATGTCAGCCCGATTGCTTTCATTCATTTTGAGTTATAAGAAGTTAAGGGATCAAGATTACTGTCAAGTTCGTTGGCGCTACCTATAGTGAGTAAGCAGGTCAATAGGTGGTGTTTGAGAGAGAGAGGTATCTGAGATTGCGAAATGAGACAGCCAGACGGTGGCAATGCAGCTTCAAAAAATCCGAATTTCAATGGGCCGTGAGGAGACATGCAGGTGTCGTAGGTCCACGAAGGTAAGACATGAACGAGCCAATTGCAACAAAAACTGTCTCGATGTCTCACTCAACATCTGGAATAAGACCTCCTGACTTCACCGTGTTGAGAGGTTGAATCTACAGGCCGTTATAAATAAAATTCTAGCATATTCTGCTATAAAAATAAGTGCAAATCCACCTCTACTATATTCTGTATTAAAACCAGATACCAGCTCTGATTCTCCCTCAGCAAAATCAAAAGGAGTTCGGTTAGTTTCAGCTAAACAAGAAGCTAATCATATTATAGAAAGAGGAAAAGTTAGCGCCTATGTCGGAGGTAGAATTGGAACATAGATAAAAAAGTTAAGGTGTGAAATGCTTTATTAAAAGGCAGAACTGACCACTAACGAGTTTGGAGCTACAAGGGAGTTTTAAGCTGTAAACACCGAAATTTAACACAAGTACAGTCAGATACCATAGTCTCTAGCCCACTCATACAAATTCGTGGACTTCACCGATTTCTAGTTATGGAAGTATATCTCTGGAAACAAATTTATGAATAGAATTTTCTATAATTCAACTACAAAACTATACATACTGTATTATTCATTGAAAACTATATATACTGTACTATTCATTGAAAACTATATATACTGTACTATTCATTGAAAACTATATATACTGTACTATTCATTGAAAACTATATATACTGTACTATTCATTGAAAACTATATATACTGTACTATTCATTGAAAACTATATATGCTGTACTATTCATTGAAAACTATATATACTGTATTATTCATTGAAAACTATATATACTGTACTATTCATTGAAAACTATATATACTGTATTATTCATTGAAAACTATATATACTGTACTATTCATTGAAAACTATATATACTGTATTATTCATTGAAAACTATATATACTGTACTATTCATTGAAAACTATATATACTGTATATTCATTGAAAACTATATATACTGTACTATTCATTGAAAACTATATATACTGTACTATTCATTGAAAACTATATATACTGTACTATTCATTGAAAACTATATATACTGTACTATTCATTGAAAACTATATATACTGTACTATTCATTGAAAACTATATATACTGTACTATTCATTGAAAACTATATATACTGTACTATTCATTGAAAACTATATATACTGTACTATTCATTGAAAACTATATATACTGTACTATTCATTGAAAACTATATATACTGTACTATTCATTGAAAACTATATATACTGTACTATTCATTGAAAACTATATATACTGTACTATTCATTGAAAACTATATATACTGTACTATTCATTGAAAACTATATATACTGTACTATTCATTGAAAACTATATATACTGTACTATTCATTGAAAACTATATATACTGTACTATTCATTGAAAACTATATATACTGTACTATTCATTGAAAACTATATATACTGTACTATTCATTGAAAACTATATATACTGTATTATTCATTGAAAACTATATATACTGTATTATTCATTGAAAACTATATATACTGTATTATTCATTGAAAACTATATATACTGTACTATTCATTGAAAACTATATATACTGTATTATTCATTGAAAACTATATATACTGTATTATTCATTGAAAACTATATATACTGTATTATTCATTGAAAACTATATATACTGTATTATTCATTGAAAACTATATATACTGTACTATTCATTGAAAACTATATATACTGTACTATTCATTGAAAACTATATATACTGTATTATTCATTGAAAACTATATATACTGTACTATTCATTGAAAACTATATATACTGTATTATTCATTGAAAACTATATATACTGTATTATTCATTGAAAACTATATATACTGTACTATTCATTGAAAACTATATATACTGTACTATTCATTGAAAACTATATATACTGTATTATTCATTGAAAACTATATATACTGTACTATTCATTGAAAACTATATATACTGTACTATTCATTGAAAACTATATATACTGTATTATTCATTGAAAACTATATATACTGTACTATTCATTGAAAACTATATATACTGTACTATTCATTGAAAACTATATATACTGTACTATTCATTGAAAACTATATATACTGTACTATTCATTGAAAACTATATATACTGTACTATTCATTGAAAACTATATATACTGTACTATTCATTGAAAACTATATATACTGTACTATTCATTGAAAACTATATATACTGTACTATTCATTGAAAACTATATATACTGTACTATTCATTGAAAACTATATATACTGTACTATTCATTGAAAACTATATATACTGTACTATTCATTGAAAACTATATATACTGTACTATTCATTGAAAACTATATATACTGTACTATTCATTGAAAACTATATATACTGTATTATTCATTGAAAACTATATATACTGTATTATTCATTGAAAACTATATATACTGTATTATTCATTGAAAACTATATATACTGTACTATTCATTGAAAACTATATATACTGTATTATTCATTGAAAACTATATATACTGTATTATTCATTGAAAACTATATATACTGTATTATTCATTGAAAACTATATATACTGTATTATTCATTGAAAACTATATATACTGTACTATTCATTGAAAACTATATATACTGTACTATTCATTGAAAACTATATATACTGTATTATTCATTGAAAACTATATATACTGTACTATTCATTGAAAACTATATATACTGTATTATTCATTGAAAACTATATATACTGTATTATTCATTGAAAACTATATATACTGTACTATTCATTGAAAACTATATATACTGTACTATTCATTGAAAACTATATATACTGTATTATTCATTGAAAACTATATATACTGTACTATTCATTGAAAACTATATATACTGTACTATTCATTGAAACTGTATTATTCATTGAAAACTATATATACTGTACTATTCATTGAAAACTACATATACTGTATTATTCATTGAAAACTATACATACTGTATTATTCATTGAAAACTATATATACTGTACTATTCATTGAAAACTATATATACTGTACTATTCATTGAAAACTATATATACTGTACTATTCATTGAAAACTATATATACTGTACTATTCATTGAAAACTATATATACTGTACTATTCATTGAAAACTATATATACTGTACTATTCATTGAAAACTATATATACTGTACTATTCATTGAAAACTATATATACTGTACTATTCATTGAAAACTATATATACTGTACTATTCATTGAAAACTATATATACTGTACTACTCATTGAAAACTATATATACTGTACTATTCATTGAAAACTATATATACTGTACTATTCATTGAAAACTATATATACTGTACTATTCATTGAAAACTATATATACTGTACTATTCATTGAAAACTATATATACTGTACTATTCATTGAAAACTATATATACTGTACTATTCATTGAAAACTATATATACTGTACTATTCATTGAAAACTATATATACTGTATTATTCATTGAAAAGTAAGTTCTATCCAAAATCAATCTGGATAGACATAATTGCATAGAGAAAAACATAAGGTGTCCACGAATTCTCCTGAGTGAGCTAGAGACTATGGCATCCGAGTGTACAAACTAATATATGTCACTACAGTCATGAGGAAAGTAAATTCCATCCATTAAATTCTCAAACATTTATGTTTTGTATTCTGCTAATAATTGATGTATACAGCATGATGGTTATGTCCTCATGACCCAAAATGTTCAAGTTGTTGCTTGTGCCTGAGTATGAACCCTTTGTGGGGATGGAGTGTTTTTGAGACCGTGTAATTTCCCGCGCTTGATCATAGGTCCAAATTGTGTTGATCCCTCGCATGGTCAAATATGGTCAATTTACCTTTTAATATTTAATAGTGAATTGGTGTCAGGATACATATACAAAATAATGTTTCTGATTATTTGGTCATTTGCCAAAGATGGATGTGGAAAGGTGAGAGAGAGAGAGAGAGAGAGAGAGAGAGAGAGAGAGAGAGAGAGAGAGAGAGAGAGAGAGAGAGAGAGAGACGTGGATCACACAGGGATAGAGATGAGGTCACAATGATGCCAGAAGAATGGTGTCTTACAGAGACACCGCAGTCATGGGGGTATTTTTTGTGGACATCCTTTTCCCTCATGCTTAGCCCCATTAATTTTGAGATTTTAAAGCGTTTGTCCCATTATTTTGGCGATTATAGGACAGTTCACCCCCATTTGTTCGTCGTTTTACGACCATTCGTGATATTTAGGAGTCAATATTTTTCCTAGTGAGTAAAAGCGAGTCGGCAATTTAGAAAGAACCGGTCTTCAACCGGGACATTTCCTACCGACAAATGCACAAAATGATCCCAAAGGAGTGTCTTTGGGGTATCTTTTTAGCTTGTTGGAGGTCTAGGGAAGAAACTAATATATCAATGAATGACTAAATAAAAAAATAATAATACATTCTCCTTCTTAATGTAACTAGACCATAACCTAACCTACCCTTACCTTACTCCTTGCCTTAAGGGGAGGCAGACCGTTTTTCTGGACCCCTTTCTCCCTCATATTTAGCCCCATTAGTTTTCAGATGTTAAGATGCTTTACCCATTAGTTAGTCGATTTTAAAACCTTTCGCCCCATTTCTTGTCAATATTTAAACCTTTAGTGCTATTTAGGTGTCGATTTTTTCCCTGGCGAACGATAGTGAGCCTGTAATGTTGGAAAAACCGGCCTCCGGCCGGGAAATTTTTCTACCGAAAAATGTACAAATTAATCTAGAAGGGGGATCTAATGGATGTTTTTTTTTTATTTGATGGAGGTCTAGGGAGGAAACTAGAAAAATAATGAATAGCCTACATGCAAAAATCACCCAAAAAGTGAACCATCCCCCTTAAACACAGCATTGCACCATTATAATGATGTTTTTTTCTTTCCAGGTATGTCTACAAACAGCCTCGTAATGAATTAGAGGTATGTTGTTGCTTGTTTTCCTTTGTACTCCCTTGTCAATGTTTTGGTATTTTTCTATTCTACATGGTTACTGCTTCACACCATTATATTCCAGTTCTTAATTAGCATGGAGGGTGTAGGAGAGCCTTCATTCTGTAGAATATATTATTTGTTAACATTTTTTTGTCTATGTGAGTGAAGGAGACAAAAGACAAAGCTGCCTGTAACAAGTGTCTCCACCAAAGTTGAAAACAGTGACAGAGAGCCAAATTAAAGGCACGTTAGTCAAATTGTTTGGACACACGGAGCTTGCAGCAGTTTAAGTCATAGTATGAGGAAAAGACAGATTGAGGGAGAGAGTTCCAAAGCTTACTTGTTGAGTAGAAGAAAGACTGGGACAATCGGTTCACGCTTGGGTTAGTGAGTTGGACATAATAGGGTTGGGAGTGAGTTAAAAGGCGGGTGCCCCCCCACTCTTCGTAAGGGCGGAAGTATACACTGAAAAAGCTCTGAAGAACACTGATTATCGTAATACCGGTAGAAGAGTGAGACAGATGGAACATTGCAGCGTGTAGAGAGATATTGTAGGGAATTAGTAAGAGGAAGTGAGTTGATGAGACGAAATGTGTTTGACTCTATCCTTTCGTGAAGTGCAGTATGGGTGGAACCTCCCTACATGTGTGAACAATACTCAATACATGGACTCACTGTGCCCCTATACAGAACAAGAAGCTTTGAGGGGGTGAAGAAACCTAACTCCTGGGAAGCTGTTTTAGCAAGAGTTGTGATATGATCTTTCCAAGAAAGGTCAGAAGAAAATGTAACGCCAAGAATACTGAGAGAAGATGAAGGGCTGATTTGTGTATTGTTGAAGAATAAGGGAAAGTCGTGTGGAAGATCGTGGCGGGTAGATAGGAGGAGAAATTGGGTTTAGGAAGCATTGAAAGTAACAAGATTTTTGTCTGCCCCAATTGGATACAGTTGATAAATCAGAATATTAAGTATATATATATATATTTTTTTTTTTTCTTCTATATTCCAACTTACTTCCCCTCCGGCATAGGCTGAGAGCCCTAACATTCACCGCTTTACAATGCACAGTGAAGCCCGTGAGGTCTTGTTCCAGTCTAGGGAGTGAGAGATGTGAAGCACGTAGAGTACAACGAGCACCTGCCATCTTGCCTTCACATGAGGCACGGTGCTCACTCATGGCCCGAAACGACCCCATCTCTGAAACCATCTCGTTCCCGTGCTTCACTGTCTCACCCCCTACACTCGGACTCTCACACTTACACACACACAACGCCACCTGTTGAGCAGATAACTCGCCAGGCATTGCACCCCTATAGCATATTTTGAATATGGGAATATTCATACAGTGCTATTTAATCAGGGAACAATGAGGGTATTTTATTGACGTTTCGGTGGGCTTGTGGTAATGCACTGATACTAGGTACAGCACAAATTCCATCCCAATAATATCTTCCCATTGATACATCGGGATTTGAACCCGGGACCTTTGGATTACCAGGCCAGTGGCAAGACCACTCCACCACACCTCCCCTTATATATATATATGTTTCTAGTCTCTCAGTGGGGATCGAACCATCGACCATCAGAACGATAGCCGACGCTTAATCAATTACACCACGGCAGACTGCCGTGGTGTAATTGATTAAGCGTCGGCTATCGTTCTGATGGTCGATGGTTCGATCCCCACTGAGAGACTAGAAACATTTAGTGGCTCACGTGTATTTGTGATATATTCTCAATATATATATATATATATATATATATATATATATATATATATATTAGTAAAGCCAGGTAATACATTTTCTTTAATACAAACGAGGTTGAAAGAAATGGCAATTTCTGCGTTGGAAATGTTATTATTCAAAGTTTCCAGGTCTCTGATGAGTTTTCGCTGGGTGGCAGGAAGTAGATGAATGAGATGAGCAAAATTCATGGTGGTACAGGGTTACATTAATGTACATGATGATACAGGATATACAACGCGTTTCACTGGACAACCAGCATTATCAAGTAAGGATAGAATGATATAAAAGGTAAACAGGAAGGGTATATATAGAGGGTGGAGGATCAGAGGAGGCGAAAATCAGGGAGCAAAGTCTGCTATTGGTGGAGGGGTATTCTAGGAGAGAGAAAGATAGAACCGCTTCACGCATGCGCACTGGATGCGGGATGGTGGTGGTCGGTTGGCAGGGTCGAAGCTGATTGGCTGCGTGTCGAGGGGCGTGGCCTAAGTTGCGTAGTACGTGTGGCGCCGGCAGAAGACGAAGCTGAAGGAGGTAGCGCGGGGGGCTGTGTCAAGGGCACCGGGGGGCGAGGGGGGGCGTTAGGTCCTGTAGGATAGGAAAGTGCCTTTTGGCAGAAGGAAGGATCTGAAGGTCCAGAGTTTGGTTGTTGATGTTGGGATGTAAGGCTTGGATATATAATGCTTCGAGTATAGGTAATCTCCTTGGGTCACTTTCTTTATCGAGTATGGTGGTGTGTTTCTCTAACTCGTTGCGTGTGAGGTGGGGGTGGCTAGGGGTGAGATAGTGGTCTTTGATGGCTCCAGCCTGAAGGTGAAGAGTTAACCGACGTGAAAGACGAGTCTGCGTCATACCAATATAGGAATGAGGTCCACAGTCCTCATAATTACAGGTATGTTGGTAAATGACGTGATCGTCGGTCATCGGGCTCTTTATCTTGGTGGAAGCTGGTTTGTTGCGAACGAGGTTGGAGGTCTTGGGGGATTTGTAATAAATTATTAATTTGATTTTGTTTTCCGGGTTGGTTGGGTGGACATGCTTGGAGATTATTTCTTTTAAGACGGCCTTGTCATGTTTGTGTTCAGAGGACATAAAATTGCGGTAGAAGATCTTAATTTCATTGAGGGGGTCAATGTTGGGAGGGCTTTGGGTGTACCATTTTTCAAGATGGTGGTTGATGGTGCTGGAGATGTCGGAGTTGGAGTATCCGTTATTTACTAAAACTTGGGATAGTCTTTCTAGTTCCTGGTGGGTGTCGGCCCAGGTAGAGCAGTGCGTGAGGGCTCTCCTTACATAGGTGGAGATGGAGGATAGAGATAACGGCGGGGGCATTCACTATCACCGTTGAGGCATTCAGTGAAGCGGTTCTATCTTTCTCTCTCCTAGAATACCCCTCCACCAATAGCAGACTTTTGCCCCCTGATTTTCGCCTCCTCTGATCCTCCACCCTCTATATAATTATACCCTTCCTGTTTACCTTTTATATCATTCTATCCTTACTTGATAATGCTGGTTTTCCAGTGAAACTCGTCTTATATCCTGTATCATCATGTACATTAATGTAACCCTGTACCACCATGAATTTTGCTCATCTCATTCATCTACTTCCTGCCACCCAGCGAAAACTCATCAGAGACCTGGACACTTTGAATAATAAAATTTCCAACGCAGAAATTGCCATTTCTTTCAACCTCGTTTGTATTAAAGAAAATATATATATATATATATGTAGATTAAACAATTAGCCTCGTAAGGATGAATAAAAATGTTGTTGCTTGCTTTCCTTTGTACTTCTTTCCACTTGTCTTGCTTCCTCTGTTTTACTCTTCATGGTTCGATTCTTTTCATACCTTATCTGTTAACCCTATTTGATCCGAGGCAGGACATTTTAGATCATCCCTGTTATGCTTCATTAGTGTGGTGATAATAAGACGTTTCACCCCACTCAGGTATTGATATTTTTCATTTTCTGTCGACAAATATACAATTTAGCTAAAAGGGAGTCTGGGTGGGCATTTTTAAAGCTTGAAGGAAGTCTGGGAAGTCGCTTTCGTTTGCCTAGGGGATCAACTAAAATATATTGCTTGCAAATGGCAAAACAAACAAAACTCTCAACAATAAACATAAATATCATATTAAAACAAAAGACGTCTGACCGGATAGTGCTAATTCTATCGTTTATGTTCTTTGCGATAATCCGGTCATTCTAGGTTTGGCAGAGATCGTGACCTCTAACCTCTGTAACTCAAACAGGGCCAGAGCAAATGAGCGGCCGATTTATACACTTATTCCCTAGCCAAGTCTTCCTATTTGGTAGAAATATTAGCTCGATTATTCTAGTAAAGTTAAGGGCCGGTTTGTCTGGTTCCCCTTCCTCATGTTCAGCCCCATTAGTGATCAGATTATAAGACATTCGGCCCAATAGTTTAGTGATTTTAAGATCTTTCACCCCATTTATCTGTTAATATAGATGCTTTTCTTGTAATTTAGTTGTCGTTTTTTTTCCTGGCGAGCGATAGCCAGCCTGTAATTTGAGTTATGAGAAGTTAGGTGTGATTTCTGCCCATCCAAGAATGAACGGACTATAGTTATCTGTTATAGAGTTCGTCACCTGCTAGTCTCATCTCTTCACTTCTTATCCCTCCTTAAGGGGGGTCATCTGATTTTTTTCTCTTTCTCTCATTTTCTCTTTTTCTCTGGCTTGTATCCATTCGGCCCCATTCAGCCAACTGTTTTAAGACGTTTATCCCCATCCAGGTGTCGATTTCTTCCTGGCGAGCGATTGCGAGCCAGCATTGTATGGAGAAATCCGGCTTCGCCGGAGACATTTTTCTATCGAAAAATTTACAAATTTAACTTGCTGTCAAAACAAATATATATATATATATATATATATATATATATATATGCTGGCTCGCTACCGCTCGCCAGGAAAATATTGACACCTGGATTGGGGTAAACTTCTTAAACCAGTAGACTGAATGGGGCCGAATGGATACAAGCCAAAGAGAGAGGGAGAGAAACAGAAAAAAAGCGAGGTGTTCCCCCATAATACCCATAACCCTCGTGTAGGCGAAAGGACAGGCTAGCGAAAGTACCGTAGGCCATTCTGAAGCCCCCCTTCCCCCCCCCCCCCCCCCTAGTGTCGCCGTGATTGGAGAACGTCAAAGGGGAGGGAAGGAACGAGACTCTGGGACCGCCCGATCAAGGTTCACCGTTCTATAGCCACTACAATATTTCCTTCTCGTGTCTGTTGCTCCTTTATCCTTATTCTCTTTCCTTGTCTTGTTGTGTCTGCATTTCTTCTTTCTCTACGTCTTAGAGAAGCTAAACATTGAAACCGTTCTATGTGCCTGTGTCATTTTTCAGCTTATCTCTCGATGTACTCTCTTCTCACCTCGCATTTTCTCTCCTCTTCCCTCTCTATTGTCTCTCATGTTATCCTCTCTGTCTCACTTATCTTCTATACTCTTCTATGGTATTGTAGGACGTCCAAAGGGAAGGTAGGAATGAGACTGGTACCGCCCGATCAAGGTTCAAGGTTCTATAGCCACTACAACCATTCTTATTTATCTTTTCTTGCTTCTGGTCTATCTATTCCCTCTCCTCCTCTTGCTTTTCTGTGTTCTTGTTTTGTCCCACTTCTCCACTTCTATACTTTCCTCTGTCAAATTGTCTTTTCTGTTTGCACTTTTCTCTCCTCTCCATCTCTTATTTGTACTTCTCTTTCACTCCTCTTCTGCTTCCCACTTTCTCCTCTATTCCCTAAGTTTATCTGTTCTCTTCTATATCCTTTTATCTTATTGGAGAACGTCGAAAGGTAGGAGAGAAATATGACTCTGGTACGGCCCGATCAAGGTCCACGATTCTATGGCCAGTGCAATATTATTTCTTGAGTCTTCTCTTTATTGTTAATTTTTCCCTTTTGTTTTCCTCGTCTTATTTTGTCTTCTCGTCTTAATCTTCTACGATCCTGTGCCATGTCTTTAGCTTCTCTCCCGATATGCTTTCTTTTCTTCTCAGTCAATCTCGTTTCTTTCTCTATTTCTCCTTTACCTTCTAGTTCCCTTCACCTTTTCCCCTCTATAACCTTCTACATGTTATTGGAGAACGACATAAGGAAGAGTATAAATGAGGTTCAGGGATCTATAGCCAGTACAAGCCACAGGACCTTCAATGGATTCCTTTGGTCTTCCTTCCTCTTGCTGTTTTTCTTTTCCTATTTTTTTTTCTTGTGTTGTCTTGTACCGTCTTCTCTACTTCTCTCTGTATTTTTCTCCCATTTACATTCATCTCTCCTCATCATCTCTATATTGTTCTGTTCTGTCACGCCTCTTCTGTTCCCCAAGCATTCCTCTCTTCTATTTCCCTCTCTCACTGATCTTCTATATTATCCTTCTTCCTTATTATATTTGAACAGCCATTGTATATCTAATGGAAATAATCTGAATCTGAATATATTGGAGGACGTCAAAAGGAAGGGTAGAAATGAAGCTTCTGGTGACGCCCAATCAAGGTTCAGGGATCTATGGCCAGTACAATAAACCACAGGGCCTTCAGTGGATTCCTTTCCTCTTTCTTCCTCTGGCTGATTCTAGTCCTTCTAGTCTTCATTTTTCTTTACAATTTTGTTCTTAACTACTGTACCGGCTTTTACATTTTATTCTTACTATATTTAAACAATTGTGTGCAGTTTAAGAAGGATCTGTGGTAGTCTCTCTATCTATTGCCGGACGCCTTACTTCCCTTAATGAGGGTGGCCATACAGAGAAGGCCCCGAAGCGGACCTATTCCCTGGAAGAGGGACAACCCGAGCCAGTTTACTGAAGGACTTACAGGATTGACCACTCAATTTAGGATACGTCCGACTCCGAGGCCCTCTATGTATATTGTTAGCACCATTTTTCTACAGTGGTGTTCGGCTAGTCCATCCACTAACCTGCCTAACACTTAGATAAGCAGTACGGATTTGTATCAGGTTTACTCCCCTAGACAGGTTGCCGACCAAGGTTGACGAGTCGCATCCACCCGGATTTTGATAAGGTTGTCTCCCCTAGATGGGTTGCCAACCAAGGCTAACGAGTCCCATCCACCCGAATGTGGATCTGTAGTAGTAAAAATGGTTAATTGAGATAGTTTGAAGCCTGTTTATTGCTGGAGAACCTTTATAAAATGAATGCTATCGTCTAATAGCAGCTAGAACATAATTGAAAGGACGGCTCCGGTATTGTACGGGTTAATTTAGCTTATCTTGTCTTCTCACTGTGTCACTTCTCTGCCTGCCTTTTGTAAGCTTGTCCTATCTCTCCAATTTCCCAGTTCCTAATTTTTCCTTCGTGTAGTCTCTTCTGTACCCTTCTTCCATTTTGTAATCTACGTTCATGAAGTGATAAATAAGCTTCTGGTACCGGCCAATTAAGGTTCACGGATCTATAGCAAAGTACAAGCCACAGGACCTTCAATGGATTCCATGTGTAGTTCTCCCTCTTGCTATTTGTCTATTTCCGTTTATTGCCTTGTGTTGTCTTCTCTCCTCACTTCTTCACGCCTCTACTTTCCTCTGTAATTGGCTCTCTTCTTTCCCTTATACACCCTTATTTCCTCTCCCTTATACACCCTTATTTCCTCTCCCTTATACACCCTTATTTCCTCTCTCTTATTCTTGTTTCTCTTTCTCTCCTCGGTTTCCCAATTTATGCCATCTCTCATATCCTACTTCCTCATTGTATGTTGGGAAAGGGTAGGGTAGAAATGAGACTCTGGGACAGCCCGATAAAGGTTCAAGGATCTATAGCCAGCACAATTCACAGGACATTCAATGGATTCGTTTCGTATTCCTTCCTCTTCCTATTTTTCCATTTCTGTTTTCTTGTCTTTCACTTCATACTCTTATTTCCTCTCTTATATTATTCATGTTTATTTTCCTTTCTCTTTGTTTGCTAATGTATGCTACATCTTATCTCCTTCATTTTCTGTTCTTTTATATCCTACTTTCTGTTTCCATTTCTGTTTTTTTGTTTTGTGTTGTCTTCTTTTCTCACTTTGTCACGCCTCTACTTTCCTCTTTATTTATTTAGTTCCTCTTTCGTGTATGCTCTTCTCTTCTCACCTCGTATTTTCTCTTATATTTCCTCCCTCTTCGGTTTCCTAATTTCTCCTCCTTCCTCTTTTATTTTCTTATTTTCCTGTCTTGTTTTGTCTTCTTTTCTTACTCCTCTACGTTCCTGTGTCATTATTTTAGCTTCTCTCTCGATATACCCTCTTCTCACCTCGTTTTTTCTCTCTTTTTCCTTTCTCTTCTGTTTATCCTTCAGCCCCTATTCCCCTTCATCCGTTCCCTTCTCTATCCTGCTGTCATATTTCTGTCATAATGAGGCGATAAATGAGTCTCTGGTACCGCCCGATCAAGGTTCACGAATCTATAGCCATTACAATCCACCTTCTCTTCCTTTTGCTATTTCTCCTTCGCTTCCTTTTTTGTTCTTTTTATTTCTGTTCTCGTTTCTTATTCTATTTGTTTATGTTGTCTTCATTTCTTTACTCTCTGTATTTATCCTTGTATATGTTATTCATTGGTTGTTTTTCTCTCCTGTACACTCTCTTCTCTCGTCTCGTTTTCTATTTATCTTCTCACATTTTCCTTCCGCAATTATTCATTTCCTTTATTCTAATTATTCTTTATTTCCCGTATTCTCTCATTATGTCTATGTTATTCTGTCAAAAAGGAGAGTAGCATTAAACCCTTAAGTACCGACCGATCAAGATTCTCAGTTATATAGCCAGTACAATTCACAGGACCTTCAAATGGATTCACTTCGTCTTTCTTGCAGCTCCTGTTTCTTTTTATTTGTCCTCTTTTCTTGACTTGTGTTGTCTTCTCTTCTCTTCACACTTCTTCACGCCTCTTCTTTCCTCTGTATTTCTTTAGTTTATCTCCCGTGTATACTCTTCTTCTTTCACTTCGTATGTTCTCTTCTCTTTCACCCATTTTCCCCATTTCTTCACCTTTTTTTCCTTTCCTATTTTCTTGTTTTGTTTTGTCTTCCCTTCTACGCGTTCCTGAGTCATTATTTTAGCTTCTCTTTCTCTTCCTCTTCTCAACTCGTATTTTCTCCCATCTTTCCCTCTCTCATGTTTCTGTGTTTATCCTTTATCCACTATTCCCCTTCATCCGTTCCCTTCTAAACCGAAAAAACGTACAAATTTATCTTGAAAGGGGGTCTAGGGGGTGTTATTTTAAGCTTGATGGAAGTCTAGGGAGGAAACTAAACAAATAGTAAAGCATTCTGTCATAATGAGTGGATAAATGAGTCTCTGGTACCGCCCGATCAAGGTTAAGATTTCCACTTAAGGGATGTTTTTCTTGACCCCCTTCTCCCTCATGTTTAGCCCCATGGCTTTTGATATTATAAAACGTTCGCCCCATTAGTTTAGCGATTTTAAGAACTTTCACCCCATATAAAGACCTTTCGTGCCATTCAGGTGTCGATTTTATCCTGGCGAGCGATAGCGAGCCTGTAATTTAAGAGGAACCGGCCTTCGACCGGGAAATTTTTCTACCGAAAAGTTACAAATTTATCTTGAAAGGGCCTCAAGGGGGTGTAATTTTAAGCTTGATGGAGGTCTAGGGAACAAAGTAAATGCCTCCCCTTAAGGCGAGAGGGGTTGGGTTTTCAGGCCTTCCGTCTCCCCCATGTTTAGCGTATTAGTTTTGAGATTTTAAGACGTTTGGCCCATTTGTTTGGCGATTTTAAGACCTTACGCCCCATTTGTTTTCAATTTTAAGGGGACATGGGCCGGTTTTCTGGACCACTTTCTCCCTCGTGTTTAGCCCCCTTAGTTTTCAGATGTTAAGATGTTTGCCCATTAGTTAGTCGATTTTAAGACCTTTCGCCCCATTTCTTCGTCAATATTTAGACCTTCCGTGCTATTTATGTGTACATTTTTTCCCTGGCGAACGATAATGAGTCTGTAATGTTGGAAGAAACCGGCCATATTTCTACTGAACAATTTACAAATTAATCTAGAAGGGGGATCTAATGGATTTTTGTTTTTTTTTAAATTTGATGGAGGTCTAGGGAGGAAACTAGAAAAATAATGAATACATGCAAAAATCGCCCCCAAAACTGAACCATCCCCCCTTAAGACCTTTCGTGCTATATAGGTGTCAACTTTTTCCTGGCGAGCGATAGCAAGTCTGTAATTTTAGAAGGAACCGGCCTTCGACCGGGAAAGTTTTCTACAGAAAAAATTACAAGTTTATCTTGAAAGGGGGTCTAGGGGTGTTATTTTAACCCTCTTACGTTTTTGACGCAATTTTGAGCCTATTAGGGATACTTTAAAACCTTTGTTACCATCAGGGGTATGTAGAAACCTTTAGTTTAGTTACTTCAACCTCTGCAGTTGTCTTTGAGTTAGCTGTGGGCAGAAAACTAATTTTGGAGAGGTAATTATAAGAGTGAGAGAACTCTATTTCTTATTGCTAATCTGGCAACCTCTGCGTCATAAAAACGTGAAAGGGTTAAGCTTGATGGGAGGCCTAGGGAGAAAACTAAAATAAAATAGTAAATATATTTTATAAATGAGGAAATAAATACGCCCATTACAATCCACCTTCTCTGTCTTGTTATTGTCAACGGATTCTCTCTCTCTCTCTCTCCTTCGCTTCCTTCTTTGTTGTTCTGTATATTTCCTTTCCTTTGTTCTATTTGATTATGTTCACTTAACCGCTCTACTCCCTGTATTTAATATATTCTAGTGTATTTTGTTTTATCTCGTACATTCTCTTCTCTCGTCTCGTCATGTATTCTCTTGCCCACTCTTCTGGTCTCTCATATTATCCTTCCCGCTATTATTCTTCTATGCCTCTACCTTCTGTCTTTATCATAAATTGCATTGGAGGTGTTTGGTGTTGTGGTGAAGTCAATGAAAAATAGATTATGTTATTCTGTCACAAGCGAGGGAAGGAATGAGCTTCTGGTACCGCCGATCAAGGTTCGTAGCCAGTAAAACAAAAAAAAAAAAAAAAAAAAAAAAAGACTCGCCCCTTTCCCATTCTTAAGGGGAGATTTCCACTTGAGGGATTGTTTTCTGGATCCTTTCTCCCTCATGTTTAGCCCCATTGCTTTTGAGATTTTAAGACTTTCGCCCCATTATTTTGACGATCTTAAGAACTTTCGCCCCATTTCTGTCAATTTTAAGACCTTTCGTGCCAATTAGGTGTCTATTTTTTCCTGGCGAGCGATAGCGATCCTGTAATGTAAGAGGAACCGGCCTTTAGCCGGGAAATGTTTCTACCGAAAAATGTACAAATTTATCTTGAAAGGGGGTCTTGGGGGTGTAATCGTAAGCTTGATGGAAATATAGGGAACAAACTAAAAACCTCCCTTAAGTAAGGCATTTTATATTTACCGAAGAGCGACCATTACTTGCATTACTGCACGTCCACACATATTTCAGTAATGTCAGCAGGTTTCCTTCCATCTATTAAATTTATTTTTTATTTTTTAACAGGACCTTCAATGGATTAGCTTCGTCTTTCTTCCTCTTGCTGTATATTTATTTGTTTATTTATTTATTGTGTTTGTCTTGTGTTGTCTTCTCTGGGTCTTCTCCTGGATGACCTAGATGTGTGTGCATTTGTGTTTGTATCTGTGTTTCTTCGTTGTTTTATGTTGTTTTTGTGTTTTCCCTGTTCTTGCTCTGTCTTGAGTCGGCCACCCCCAAGAAAAAAGGAAAAAAAAAAATAGAATGAAATAGAAAATAAATATATAAATGGGAAACATGAGGATTGGACCTGAGCATATAGATAGATAGATAGATAGATAGATAGATAGTTGCCTTCTCTTCACTTCTTCACGCCTCTGCTTTCCTTTGTAATGGCTTCTCTTCTCTCCTTCGGCCTGTCTTTCTTGTCCTTGCACTTTTTTTATTGTTTCCTTGTGTTTAAGGGGAGACTTCCACTTGAGGAAATATACTCTCGAATCCTTTCTCCCTCATGTTTAGCCCCATTGTTTTTATAGATTTTAAGACGTTCGCCCTCATTATTTTGGCGATTTTATGAACCTTTGCCCATTTTTTTTAAGACTTCGTGCCAGTTAGGTGTCGATTTTTTCCTGGCGAGCGATAGGGAGCCTGTAATCTTAAGAAGATATTGACAAATGTACACATTTATCTTGAAAGGAGATCTAGGGAGCTTTTGTTTAAGCTTGATGAAGGCATAGCGAGGACAATAGAAAGTAAAGGAATATTTTATATACAATAGACCTCCCCCAAATACAAATAGACTCCCCCAAAATACAAATAGACTCCCCCAAAATACAAATAGACTCCCCCAAAATACAAATAGACTCCCCAAAATACAAATAGACTCCCCCAAAATACAAATAGACTCCCCCAAAATACAAATAGACTCCCCCAAAATACAAATAGACTCCCCCAAAATACAAATAGACTCCCCCAAAATACAAATAGACTCCCCCAAAATACAAATAGACTCCCCCAAAATACAAATAGACTCCCCCAAAATAAAATAGACCTCCCAAAATATCCACTGTCCCCTTAACCCCTTCAGTACCGGTGACGTCTTTTTCATTTTATTCCTGCTGTATTTAGACGACTTTGTGCAGTTTAACCCCTTCTTTGCCGACAACGTGTTAGTATAGTCGAGCTAAATTTAGAAGTTTTGTGTGCAGTTTAAGAAAGATCTGTGGTAGTAAAAATGGTTGAGTGAGATGGTTGGATGCCTTTTAGTTGCTGGAAGGCCTTTATACACTGAATAAAATCGTCTAATATTAGCCTGACTATGGTTAAAAGGACGGCACCGGTAATACAAAGGAGTACAAAGGGAATCAAGCAACAACAGGTCTAGTGACCCTTCTAGGCTGCTTGTCCTCCAAAACACTGAGGATCAAGTGTCCAAACGTGGTTTAGAGTGGGTAAGGGAACATTGGAAAGGGAATTACTGCCCTGGAACTAATGTCTGTGGCAGGATTAGGAAGTTAGTAGGGGACAGATGGGTTAGTAACTGAGGGGGGGATAAAATAAAGTTATTCATTTACAAACGCAGTCAGTCGCGGGTTTGATGCGAGATATTTGTCTAAGCGGAGTTTAAATGAATCAACGGTGCTGCAGTCTATAACGTCTCGGGGAAGCCCATTCCACAAGTTGAAAACTCGATTGAAGAAGAAATTCTTAGATTCGTGTGAGTTAAAAGATTTACCAATAATTTTGCAACCGTTTCCCCGCGTGTAATTAGATTGGTCGATAGTGAGGTACTTACTACAGTTCATATTGTCGATGCCTTTGATGATTTTGAACACTTGAATTAAGTCGCCTCTTAATCTGCGCTGGGTTAAAGGAAATAGATTTAATTCTCTAAGACGCTCTTCGTATGGTTTGTTCTTTAGGCTAGGTATCATTTTGGTAACTCTACGTTGAACTCGTTCTAGCTTGTTTTTATCTTTTTGGTAATAAGGGCACCAGGATTGAACGCAGTATTCCAGAAGAGGGCGGACTAAGGAATTGTAAAGGGTTAGGATAACTTCTTTGGATTTATGCTCAAATGACCTGCCTATAAAGCCAATTATTTTGTTTGCCTTCTTAACAACTTCTGAACATTGTTGACTCGGTTTTAGGTTACTCGATATTGTTACTCCCAGATCGGTTTCTCTGTTTACATTCTTAAGCTGAGTGCCATTCATCGAATAGTTTGCTTTCTCATTTAGGTATCCGATATGTAGTACTTTACATTTATCCGCATTGAAACTCATTTGCCAAATTTGGGCCCAACATTACAATTTATCTAGATTGTGTTGCATATCGTCAACTTGTTCTTTTGAGAGTACGCTATTTGCAATTTTTGTATCGTCAGCAAATTTTGAGATTGTACAGGTGAGACCCTCATCTATGTCGTTGATGTAAATTAGAAAGAGAATTGGTCCTAGTACCGATCCCTGGGGTACCCCGCTACTTACATTGGTCCATTTAGATGCCTTACCGTTTATGACTACTCTTTGCTTTCTGTCACTGAGCCAATTTTCTATCCATTTCAACACACCGTCTTGTATTCCATGCTCTTTTAGTTTTAGCAGTAAACGTTTGTGGGGAACTTTGTCAAAGGCCTTTTGAAAATCAAGGTATATAATATCTACAGCTTTACTCTCATCGTAGAGGTTGAGGATATCGTGGAAGAAGTCTAAGAGGTTTGTTAAACAGGAACGTTTTTTACGAAAGCCGTGTTGATTATCTTTAAGTAAGTTATTTGCCTCTAAGTGATTTACGAGTCTGTCTCTTATGACGGGGTAATGAAGGGGTTAAGAAGGATCTGTGGTAGTAAAAAGGGTTAAATGAGATAGTTCGAAGCCTGTTAATTACGGCTGGCCAGCCGTCCGGCTGGCCAGCCGTCCGGTTGGCTCAGTTGATAGCGTGCCTGATTCCATCTTGAAGGTCTCGCGTTCAATCCCCGCTCAGATTGAAAAGTTTTTCTGGGATATAGCCGGCGGTTACCATCTCCCTATGAGCAAGGGGGATGGGTAATGGTCTCTGGTAGACTAAAGAAAGCCAAGCGCTTGTGAATCCTCGAAGGAGGAGAACGGGCGCTATATAAGTAACCAGACGATTATTATTAATAATAATAGCCACAATAAAATCACAAAGACGTCTCCGGTACAGAAGGGGTTAAGCCTCTCAATCCACAGGCTCTACAAGAAATTTTTTATTTTTTTTTTATTTTTATTTTTTTTTTATTTTTTTTTTTTTATCATAGTTCCCTCTTTCTAATCTTCTGTTTTCTATGGGTTATTTTATTTGCTCTCCTGTTTTCTTTTCTATTTGTATTGTTTCCCTTTGCATTCACCTCATTCTTTCCATAATTATGTTTTAGCCATCATAATCCACAGGCTCTTAAGGGGAGATGGGCTGTTTTGTTGGGGTATATTTATTCATGTATTCCTTTATTTCTTAGTTTCCTCGCTAGACCTCCATCAAGCTTAGAAAAACACCCCCTAGACCCCCCTCAAGATAAATTTGTGCATTTGTCGGTAGAAATATTTCCCAGCCGAAGGCCGATTCCTCTTAAAGTTTCAGGCTCGCTTTCGCTCGCCAGGAAAAATCAACACCTAAATGACACGTAAGGTATTCAAATTGACAACGAAATGGGGCGAAAGGTGTTAAAATCGCCAAACTAATGGGCCGAACGTCATATAATCTCAAAACAAATGGGGCTTAGCATGAGGGAGAAAGGGGTCCCCCACAACGACCCATCTCCCCTTAAGGCATTCGCTTCGTCTTTCTTAGTTGTACTTCTTTTGTTTCCGTCTTCTAATTTCCCCCCCCCCCCCAAAAAAAAAAGAAAAAAAAAAGAAAAAGAAAAAAGAAAACAAAAGAAAAAAGAAAACAAAAAGAAAAGTGGGGCTGGGCCTGAGTATATAGATAGATATATAGATAGATATAATTCCTGGAGATATATTTTATTGTGTGTATTCTCTCTTCTTCTGTCTGACTTTCTTGGCTTTGCACTAAAGGTTCTTCTAGGAATTAGTTTCGTCTTTTATATTGTTTCTGATAGTTGCACTGTCTTTACCATCGGTCACGGGTTCTGTTTTACCGAGGGGGAGGTGTTGAGAAAATACAAGGGACAGTTGTACAAGTTTTAATATTTAACCCCTTCTGTACCGGAGACGTCCTTTTAACTTTTTTTCTGCTACTAGTATATGATTTTATTCAGTTTTAAAAGGCCTCTAGCAATTTACAGGCTTCGAACTATCTCACTTCACCATTTTCACTACCACAGATCCTTCTTAAACTGCACAGAATCCTCTAAATATAGCTAGAATAACGTTAAAAGCCGTCGCCGGTATAGGAGGGGATAATGAGTGGGTTGGTATGCATTTATGGTTCTATTTATACAAGGATAATGCATAAAGAATAGCAACATAAATCTTGAAGGCAACAGTGCAGCATCAATATTTATAGGTACACATGGATACACATAATTATGTACAGTATTAGCACATACAAAGGAGACGTAATATGTGGGGGAAATATCTAGCTGGAATTTACTGTAGGTTTACTGTAGGTGTGTCAGAGCTCTTCACCTATAGTTACGCAGCAGTCTGACAACTAAGAGGTTAGACACACATGTACCACTGCAACTATAGTTGAATAAGTAACGTTAAGGATAGTGTGTACGGGTATTAAGGGGAGATCTCTACTTGAGGGAGTTTTTTCTTGACCGCTTTCTCCCTCATGTTTAGCCCCATTGCTTTTGATATTATAAAACGTTTTCCCTATTAGTTTAGCGATTTTAAGAACTTTCACCCCATATTAAGACCTTTCGCGACATTCAGGTGTCAATTTTATCCTGGCGAGCGATAGCGAGCATGTAATTTAAGAGGAACCGGCCTTTGGCCGGGAAATTTTTCTTCCGAAAAATGTACAAATTTATCTTGAAAGGGACTCAAGGGGGTATAATTTTAAGCTTGATGGAGGTCTAGGGAACAAAGTAAATACCTCCCCTTAATTGGCAACTGGATAATCAAAAATAAGTTACAGTGTAGGGGCCTGAAAGCCAGGTCTCAACTATACACGCGTCTCTAATCACAGTAATAACTTAAACTAACAAGTTACTTACAACAACAACTAACAAGTTACTAAGAAACCAGTAAGCATTCTAAGTCCTAGAGCCAGGAAGCATCCAGGTAGTCTTGATTCGGGATTAGCCGTTATGCATGAGAAGAGGTCGGGCCAGAGAGCACCTTTGAAGCCCAGTAAGCATTCAGATCTCATGGAGGGGAGTGAGATATCTTCCCCTACCTGGCCTGAATACTTATTCACTTTTCAGGTGCTCCCCGTCCGAGGTATGGCACAGGGAAAAAGGTCACGGTGATGCGTAGGTCTCAGGTGTGTCGTTGTTTTCTTCGATTCCGGCGAGGGGGGTAGGAGGGAGAACAATGGGAGAGCCCTCCAGATACATCGCAGAATCCCTTCCAGGGACCAATCGGACGGCTGTTTGGACGATGAGGTCAGCTCGCCCGGGTTGGGGAGGTGAGGTTCCGGTCGCCCAATCCGCGGCCGGCCTGGGTGCGTGACGTCGCGCTTGGGTCCTCTTGAAGACCCCGCTTCTTCGGGGTGGGGTTGGGGGGGGGGGGGAATTTGCGGTATTTGGGGCCGCGGAGGGGGGAGACTCGGCGGCCCACCTAAATGGCACGAAAGGTCATATTATTGACAAAAAAATGGGGAGTACATTCTTAAAATCGCCAAACTAATGGGCCGAGCTTCTTAAAATCTGAAAACTAGTGGGAATAAACATGAGGGAGAAGGGGGACCAGAAGAAGGACCCATTTCCCCTTAAATGTATTCGTTCCATCTTCCTTGCTTTTACTTTCTGTATTACTTTTTCTCTCCACATCTCTTTGCTCTCCACATCTCTTTTCTCTCCACATCTCTTTTCTCTCCACATCTCTTTTCTCTCCACATCTCTTTTCTCTCCACATCTCTTTTCTCTTCACATCTCTTTTCTCTCCACATCACTTTTCTCTCCACATCTCTTTTCTCTCCACATCTCTTTTCTCTCCACATCTCGTTTCTCTCCACATGGAGAGGTGTTTTATGTAAATGCTCGTAGCATACGCAATAAATTTTCAGATCTAGAGGAAATCGTGTTTACAGAACATTATGATATAATCGGCATTACAGAATCTTGGTTAAATACGGAAGACAGAGACTTTTTAGCCGAATATACGCTTCCTGGTTATACAATGTTTGAGAAAAGTCGGATCAATAGAAATGGAGGAGGAGTTCTGTTTTTTATAAAGGAAAGTCTTAATCCCGTCTTAATGTCAAAACCTCAAATTGCGAATATAGACATATCTTACGTACTATTAAATAATAAACGAGGAACTAAAATAACACTAGCTTTATTATACAGACCCCCATCTCAATCAGTGCAAACTGACAGTGAAATTTATGAACAAATTGCAGAAATAACTAACATACAAGATACCGTAATTCTTGGCGATTTCAACTTACCTGTGACTAAATGGGGCGATATTCTTACTTCACACTCTGGACACGACCTCTATGCTAACTTGCAAGAGAGTTCACTTTTTCAATTTGTACAATCTCCGACCCGTGGTAATAATGTGCTTGACCTTGTACTCGCAACAAAAGAAGAATTAATAGAGAATTTGAATGTTGGTGATGAATTCAGTAACAGCGACCATCGTACGATAACTTTCACTTTAAAGTTTACTAGTAACAAATCAAATAGCAGCATTGAGAAAGTCCCTAATTTCAAGAAAGCAAATTTTCATAAACTTAAATCAAAACTTAAAGAAACTGACTGGAGCTTTCTGACTAACAATAACGACATAAATACATCTTGGGAGTGTTTCACAACCACTTACCTTAAGGCAGTGCAAGACTGCATACCATCGAAAATACGGCGTCCAGGCCAAAATGATAAGCCCAAATGCCAGTGGAATAAAGATATTTCAGACTGTCTGCTTGCTAAAAAATTTGCTAATGATAGATTAAAATCCTCACAAAATGACGAAGAACGGGTGAAATTTGTAGAGCTACGACGCAAAGCCAAAACGTTAATTAAGCAAAGTAAAAAGACCCTGGAGTTACATGTTGCGAATCAAAGTAAAACAAACCCGAAAGAATTCTATAGTTATATCAGAAAGAAAAAAGTAGTTACTTCAACTGTTGGACCGTTAGTCGATGAAAATGGAGAATACACCAAAGACGAAGTACAAATGAGTAATGCCCTCAATACCTTCTTTGCATCAGTTTTTACAACCGAAGACCTCGGTGATATCCCTACACCATCGCCGATTCAGATTGATAATTCAGATGTTCTAAGCAATATCACCGTTACAGAGAGAGAAGTATTGAATTGTTTAGATAAACTCAAGGTAAATAAAACGCCTGGACCTGATACAATCTCACCTAGAGTTCTAAAGGAAGCTAAGGATGAGCTCTCCAAACCACTGACATTGCTATTCAATGAATCATTGCAGTCTGGGACTATGCCTGATCAGTGGAAGCTAGCCAACGTAACACCGATATTCAAAAAAGGCAGCAAATCCCTACCCAGTAACTATCGTCCAATTAGCTTAACATCAATTGTATGTAAAATGCTAGAAACGGTCATAAGAGACCGACTCGTAAATCACTTAGAGGCAAATAACTTACTTAAAGATACTCAACACGGCTTTCGTAAAAAACGTTCCTGTTTAACAAACCTCTTAGACTTCTTCCACGATATCTTCAACCTCTACGATGAGAGTAAAGCTGTAGATATTATATACCTTGATTTTCAAAAGGCCTTTGACAAAGTTCCCCACAAACGATTACTGCTAAAACTAAAAGCGCATGGAATACAAGACGGTGTGTTGAAATGGATAGAAAATTGGCTCAGCGACAGAAAGCAAAGAGTAGTCATAAACGGTAAGGCATCTAAATGGACCAATGTAAGTAGTGGGGTACCCCAGGGATCGGTACTAGGACCAATTCTCTTTCTAATTTACATCAACGACATAGATGAGGGTCTCACCTGTACAGTCTCGAAATTTGCTGACGATACAAAAATTGCAAATAGCGTACTCTCAAAAGAACAAGTTGACGATATGCAACACAATCTAGATAAATTGTCATGTTGGGCCCAAATTTGGCAAATGAGTTTCAATGCGGATAAATGTAAAGTACTACATATCGGATACCTAAATGAGAAAGCAAACTATTCGATGAATGGCACTCAGCTTAAGAATGTAAACAAAGAAACCGATCTGGGAGTAACAATATCGAGTAACCTAAAACCGAGTCAACAATGTTCAGAAGTTGTTAAGAAGGCAAACAAAATAATTGGCTTTATAGGCAGGTCATTTGAGCATAAATCCAAAGATGTTATCCTAACCCTTTACAATTCCTTAGTCCGCCCTCTTCTGGAATACTGCGTTCAATCCTGGTGCCCTTATTACCAATAAGATATAAACAAGCTAGAACGAGTTCAACGTAGAGTTACCAAAATGATACCTAGCCTAAAGAACAAACCATACGAAGAGCGTCTTAGAGAATTAAATCTATTTCCTTTAACCCAGCGCAGATTAAGAGGCGACTTAATTCAAGTGTTCAAAATCATCAAAGGCATCGACAATATGAACTGTAGTAAGTACTTCACTATCGACCAATCTAATTACACGCGGGGAAACGGTTGCAAAATTATTGGTAAATCTTTTAACTCACACGAATCTAAGAATTTCTTCTTCAATCGAGTTGTCAACTTGTGGAATGGGCTTCCCCGAGACGTGAGACGTTATAGACTGCAGCACCGTTGATTCATTTAAACTCCGCTTAGACAAATATCTCGCATCAAACCCGCGACTGACTGCGTTTGTAAATGAATAACTTTATTGTATACCCCCCTCAGTTACTAACCCATCTGTCCCCTACTAACTTCCTAATCCTGCCACGGACATTAGTTCTAGGGCAGTAGTTCCCTTTCCAATGTGCCCTTGCCCACTCTAAGCCACTGTTTGGACACTTGATCCTCAGTGTTTTGGAGGACAAGCAGCCTAGAAGGGTCACTAGACCTGTTGTTGCTTGATTTCCTTTGTACTCCTTTGTACATCTCGTTTCTCTCCACATCTCTTTTCTCTCCACATCTCGTTTCTCTCCCCATCTCTTTTCTCTCCCCATCTCTTTTCTCTCCACATCTCTTTTCTCTCCACATCTCTTTTCTATCCACATCTCTTTTCTTTCCACATCTCTTTTCTCTCCACATCTCTTTTCTCTCCCCATCCCTTTTCTCTCCACATCTCTTTCTCTCCACATCTCTTTCTCTCCACATCTCTTTCTCTCCACATCTCTTTCTCTCCACATCTCTTTTCTATCCACACCTCTTTTCTCTCCACATCTCTTTTCTCTCCACACCTCTTTTCTCTCCCCATCTCTTTTCTCTCCACATCTCTTTTCTCTCCACATCTCTTTTCTCTCCACACCTCTTTTCTCTCCATATCTCTTTTCTCTCCACACCTCTTTTCTCTCCATATCTCTTTTCTCTCCACACTTATTTTCTCTCCCCTTGTATTGTATCTCCTCTTCTCTCCTCTAGCTTTTCTCTTCTTTCCTCTCTTTCCTCTCTCCTCTCCTTCAGAACTATAGCCAGGACAATCCACAGGCTCTTTGAGGGATTCAGTCTGTCTTCTTGTTTGTTCAGCCACTCTCTCTCTCTCTCTCTCTACCTACCTCTCTCTCTATCTGTCTATCTCTCTCTCTGTCTCTCTCTCTCTCGTACAATTATCGGGTGAGGGACCGCGAAAGTATTCCCAGACCCTTAGAATAAGAACATTAAATGTTGTTTCAGTTCGGGCTCTTGTCTCGTGTCGGCCACTCCCAGTAATGGGGTATGTGCCTGAGCATATAACACACATGCACACAATTCTATATCAATCACACCATACTTTTAACCATACCCTTTTATTAATATTATCTTCTGTAAATCTAAAATGGCTTACTTAAGGGGAGGTTTTTAGTTTGGTCCCTAGATATCCATCAAGCTTAAGATTACACCCCCTTGAGCCCCTTTCAAGATAAATTTGTACATTTTTCGGTAGAAAAGTGTCCCGGCTGAAAGCCAGTTCCTCTTAAATTACAGGCTCGCTATCGCTCGCCAGGATAAAATCGACACCTAAATTGCACGAAAGGTCTTAAAATTGACGTAAATGGGGCGAAAGTTCTTAAAATCGCCAAATTAATGGGGCGACTGTCTTAAAATCTCAAAAGCAATGGGGTTAAACATAAGGGAGAAAGGGGTCCAGAAAAAAATCCCTCAAGTCGATATCTCCCCTTAAGAATAGAAGAGGGGTGGGACCTAGGTTTCTATGAATATTATTATTTTTAATATGTTTATTAATATTGTTATTACCATTATTATTTGCATTATTATTATTATTATTATTATTATTATTATTAGTAGTATAATATTAGAGAAATCTTGGAGTGAAAGTAAAAAGTGCACTGTATCAAGGAATTGTTGTGCCAACAGTGATGTATGGGGCTGAGACATGGGCTCTGAAGAAAAAGGAGAAAAGAGGGCTGGATGTGATGGAGATGAGCTGCTTGAGGAGTATGTGTGGAGTTACTCGTAGAGACAGATTGAGGAATGAAGAGATACGTAGGAGAGTGGGGCAGCAGGAACATTTGTCAGCCAGAGTGGACAGAAGGGTGCTGAGCTGGTATGGTCATGTTGAACGAATGGGAGATGAAAGGCTTACAAAGAGAATATGTGAGTCAGATACAAGGGGAGATAGAAGGGCAGGAAGACCCCCATTGAGATGGAGAGACTGTGTAAGAAAGGCTTTGGATGATAGAGGAATGACTATAGATCAGGCAGGGGAAGTGGTGGTGGACAAGAGTGAATGGAGAATGCTTGTGAATAGTTGAGTGAACACGTGGTCATTTGGAGTAAGGGGTCGGGCGCAAGTTGGACTAGATAATAGTCCATCAGGCGCCTGGCCCGGGGAGACGATTAATATGAAGGGTGTGCCTGGAAGTGTGGTGGGAGGGCTTGTGGCTTTGGCTCCGCTGCATGTCTGCCTGCCGAGATCGGAACCTCTCCGGGTGGTCAGGGGCCGGGGGAGTGCTGGAGCGACCTTGGTAACCCTGGTCTCTGGGTCTTCTCCTGGGTGACCTGGATGTGTGAGAGTTTGTGTTTTTTATCTGTGTTTATTTTTTTGTTTTATGATGTTTTTGTGTTTTCCCTGTTCTTGCTCTGTCTTGAGTCGGCTACCCCCAAAATGGGGATTGGGCCTGAGCATATAGATAGATAGATAGATTATTAGTATTCTATTGTATTCTATATTCTCAGGCCCAATCCCCACTTTTCCTGTTTGTTTATAAATAAATGGTAGGTTATGTTGGACTGATAACAATGATGACTCCAGGTGGTGGGTGTTTGTTAGGCAGGTGTCAGAGGGTTTCATTACACGCAATGCTTGTTATCACCCACCCTCCTCCTCCTCCCCTCCCCCTCCCTCTCTCTCTCTCTCTCTCTCCGCGCCATTATTTTTGTGGACGTGTTGGTGGTGTTTGTTACCGATAGGCAGGTGTCAGAGGGTTTCATTACACGCAATGCTTTTTTTTTTTTTTTTTTTATAAAAGACCTCCGTCTACGTATTGTGAAAAACCTGTTATCCTCCGGCAAATTGTGGGGTTGAGTGAGTGAAGGGGGGGACAGTGAATGAAGGAGGATGCATGTTTTTCATAATACGTGTTGCTAGCCCCAAACGCGCGAGCAACTGTGGCTTTCAACCATCCGACACAATCCCCTTTTATTAATGTGCATCACACATGTTACATACAAATAAAGTTTATGTTTTGTTTTACCCTACTGTGGAAAGACTACGGATACACCACTCCTGCCGGGGCCTCACACAGTGGCATGACCCAGTCCAGTCGAACTGAGCTCATGACGCTGGTGGCATTGCCCCGGAGGATAGCCATCCCTAGTCTTTGCTTGAGCCAGAGGGTTTCCCGGGGTTCTCCTGAAACTTCTCTGATTTTACGGCCTATTTCATTCACCATCTTAAGGGTGGTAGGGCCGAAGACTCCTGAAGTTTCGAATGCCAGGGGCTCGAACTGATGAATTCTGGCGATGGCTTGATATTTTTCTCGGTTTTTATTTTCTGCTATCCGGGCGGCTTCACCTGCTTCGTCGGCGTTTCTGGCGGCGTTCGTTGTGGAGAAAGTGTCAACACATGTGGCATCCCACACGAGGCACCGGCCATTCTTGTAAGGGAAAGTGGTCATCCCATCTGGCCGTTTGCCGTCTTCTCTGTGAAGTCCATGTGGTTCGAGGATTGATGCACAGTTAGCACTCTGCAGGGCCCGTTTTATGACATCATTTAGTGCAGAGTGTCTTGGCAGGCGGCCTGCATTGTAATTACATGACAAGGCATGGTGACCTTGAGCATCCATCCTCCCATCACACTTGCAAGTGTGTGGGTGACAAACTGCCGCACCCACTCTGAGCGCGATGGCGACCCGGAGCGCTTCAGCATCCAAGTGAGTTCCAAGAGGTGGGATGGGGATGGCGTGGGGATGGGGATGGCGTGGGGATGGGGATGGCGTGGGGATGGAGCAATGCTTGTTATCACCCTCCTCCTCCTCCTCCCCTCCTCTCTCTCTCTCTCCGCGCCATTATTTTTGTGGACGTGTTGGTGGTGTTTGTTACCGATAGGCAGATGTCAGAGGGTTTCATTACACGCAATGCTTGTTATCACCCACCCTCCTCCTCCTCCTCCTCCCCTCAGAGGGTTTCCCACCTCGCCTTTTGTTCTCTTTCTCTCCCTCTCTCTTTGGCTTGTATCCATTCGGCCCTATTCAGCCTATTGTTTTAAGACGTTTACCCCCATCCAGGTTCAATATTTTTCTGGCGAGCGGTAGTGAGCCAGCATTTATATATTTTTGTATTGACAGCAAGCTAAATTTTTACATTTTTCGATAGAAAAATGTCTCCAAGCCTGATTTCTCCACACAATGCTGGATCGCTATCGCTCGTCAGGAAAAAATCGACACCTGGACGGGGATAAACGTCTTAAAACAGTAGGCTGAATGGGGCCGAATGGATACAAGCCAGGGAAAGAGAGAAAAGGAGAGAGAGATAACAAAAAGCCGGTGACCCCCCCTTAAACGCCATGCTAGTTATCACCCGGTCTTCCTCCTTTTCTCTCTCTCTCTCTCTCTCTCTCTCTGTCTCTCTCTCTCTCTCTCTCTCTCTCTCTCTCTCTCTCTCTCTCTCTCTCTCTCTCTCTCTCTCTCTCTCTCTCTCTCTAACTAAACTAAACTAACTAAAATAACACTAGCTTTATTATACAGACCCCCATCTCAATCAGTGCAAACTGACAGTGAAATTTATGAACAAATTGCAGAAATAACTAACATACAAGATACCGTAATTCTTGGCGATTTCAACTTACCCGTGACTAAATGGGGCGATATTCTTACTTCACACTCTGGACACGACCTCTATGCTAACTTGCAAGAGAGTTCACTTTTTCAATTTGTACAATCTCCGACCCGTGGTAATAATGTGCTTGACCTTGTACTCGCAACAAAAGAAGAATTAATAGAGAATTTGAATGTTGGTGATGAATTCAGTAACAGCGACCATCGTACGATAACTTTCACTTTAAAGTTTACTAGTAACAAATCAAATAGCAGCATTGAGAAAGTCCCTAATTTCAAGAAAGCAAATTTTCATAAACTTAAATCAAAACTTAAAGAAACTGACTGGAGCTTTCTGACTAACAATAACGACATAAATACATCTTGGGAGTGTTTCACAACCACTTACCTTAAGGCAGTGCAAGACTGCATACCATCGAAAATACGGCGTCCAGGCCAAAATGATAAGCCCAAATGGTGGAATAAAGATATTTCAGACTGTCTGCTTGCTAACAAATTTGCTAATGATAGATTAAAATCCTCACAAAATGACGAAGAACGGGTGAAATTTGTAGAGCTACGACGCAAAGCCAAAAAGTTAATTAAGCAAAGTAAAAAGACCCTGGAGTTACATGTTGCGAATCAAAGTAAAACAAACCCGAAAGAATTCTATAGTTATATCAGAAAGAAAAAAGTAGTTACTTCAACTGTTGGACCGTTAGTCGATGAAAATGGAGAATACACCAAAGACGAAGTACAAATGAGTAATGCCCTCAATACCTTCTTTGCATCAGTTTTTACAACCGAAGACCTCAGTGATATCCCTACACCATCGCCGATTCAGATTGATAATTCAGATGTTCTAAGCAATATCACCGTTACAGAGAGAGAAGTATTGAATTGTTTAGATAAACTCAAGGTAAATAAAACGCCTGGACCTGATACAATCTCACCTAGAGTTCTAAAGGAAGCTAAGGATGAGCTCTCCAAACCACTGACATTGCTATTCAATGAATCCTTGCAGTCTGGGACTATGCCTGATCAGTGGAAGCTAGCCAACGTAACACCGATATTCAAAAAAGGCAGCAAATCCCTACCCAGTAACTATCGTCCAATTAGCTTAACCTCAATTGTATGTAAAATGCTAGAAACGGTCATAAGAGACAGACTCGTAAATCACTTAGAGGCAAATAACTTACTTAAAGATACTCAACACGGCTTTCGTAAAAAACGTTCCTGTTTAACAAACCTCTTAGACTTCTTCCACGATATCTTCAACCTCTACGATGAGAGTAAAGCTGTAGATATTATATACCTTGATTTTCAAAAGGCCTTTGACAAAGTTCCCCACAAACGATTACTGCTAAAACTAAAAGCGCATGGAATACAAGACGGTGTGTTGAAATGGATAGAAAATTGGCTCAGCGACAGAAAGCAAAGAGTAGTCATGAACGGTAAGGCATCTAAATGGACCAATGTAAGTAGTGGAGTACCCCAGGGATCGGTACTAGGACCAATTCTCTTTCTAATTTACATCAACGACATAGATGAGGGTCTCACCTGTACAGTCTCGAAATTTGCTGACGATACAAAAATTGCAAATAGCGTACTCTCAAAAGAACAAGTTGACGATATGCAACACAATCTAGATAAATTGTCATGTTGGGCCCAAATTTGGCAAATGAGTTTCAATGCGGATAAATGTAAAGTACTTCATATCGGATACCTAAATGAGAAAGCAAACTATTCGATGAATGGCACTCAGCTTAAGAATGTAAACAAAGAAACCGATCTGGGAGTAACAATATCGAGTAACCTAAAACCGAGTCAACAATGTTCAGAAGTTGTTAAGAAGGCAAACAAAATAATTGGCTTTATAGGCAGGTCATTTGAGCATAAATCCAAAGATGTTATCCTAACCCTTTACAATTCCTTAGTCCGCCCTCTTCTGGAATACTGCGTTCAATCCTGGTGCCCTTATTACCAAAAAGATATAAACAAGCTAGAACGAGTTCAACGTAGAGTTACCAAAATGATACCTAGCCTAAAGAACAAACCATACGAAGAGCGTCTTAGAGAATTAAATCTATTTCCTTTAACCCAGCGCAGATTAAGAGGCGACTTAATTCAAGTGTTCAAAATCATCAAAGGCATCGACAATATGAACTGTAGTAAGTACTTCACTATCGACCAATCTAATTACACGCGGGGAAACGGTTGCAAAATTATTGGTAAATCTTTTAACTCACACGAATCTAAGAATTTCTTCTTCAATCGAGTTGTCAACTTGTGGAATGGGCTTCCCCGAGACGTTATAGACTGCAGCACCGTTGATTCATTTAAACTCCGCTTAGACAAATATCTCGCATCAAACCCGCGACTGACTGCGTTTGTAAATGAATAACTTTATTGTATACCCCCCTCAGTTACTAGCCCATCTGTCCCCTACTAACTTCCTAATCCTGCCACGGACATTAGTTCTAGGGCAGTAGTTCCCTTTCCAATGTTCCCTTACCCACTCTAAACCACTGTTTGGACACTTGATCCTCAGTGTTTTGGAGGACAAGCAGCCTAGAAGGGTCACTAGACCTGTTGTTGCTTGATTTCCTTTGTACTCCTTTGTACTCTGTCTCTGTCTCTCTCTCTCTCTCTGTCTCTGTCTCTCTCTCTCTCTCTGTCTCTCTCCGTGCCATCATTTATGTGTACGTGTTGTTGTTGTTGTTGTTGTTGTTGTTTGTTAGCGATAGCGCGCCCCACATGCCGGGAAGCGCTACCTCTGCCACCGACTCCATCTGCTGTCCTGGCCAGACACTATCAGGGTAAAGATCCTCGGAGAAACTCTGTGGGGGCGAGGCTACTTTCCGGGACACGTCACTTCAAGGACACTAATGAACACTTGCTGACAATTCCATATGAATATTGTTTTTTTCCGCCCACGGTAGTTTCCGGGGAGATATCCACTTGAGGATTTTTTTTTCTTGACTCCTTTCTCCCTCATGTTTAGCTCCATTGTTTTTCTAATTTTAAGACGTTCGCGCCATTATTTTGACGATTTTAAGAACTTTCGACCCATTTCTGTCAATTTTAAGACCTTTCGTGCCATTTAGGTGTCGATGTTATCCTGGCGAGCGTAGCGAGCCTGTTATTTAAGAGGAACCGGCTTTCAGCCGGGACATTTTTCTCCCGAAAAATGTACAAATTTATCTTGAAATGGGCTCAAGGGGGTGTAATCTTAAGCTTGATGGATATCTAGAGACCAAACTAAAAAAAAAAAACTTAACCCATACAGTACCAAGGAGGTTCTTTTTATCATATTTTGGCAACTACTAGACGATTTTATTCAGCTTAGGAAGGACCTCTAGCAATAATAAGGCTTCATACTATATCAACCCACCCTTTCAACTACCACAGATCCTTCCTAAGTTGCATAATATCTTCTAAATATCGCTAGAATACAATATAACACACGTCGCTGGTTCTCAATGGGTCAACATGTAATGATGGAGGTTTATAGGTAGATTGTGCTGTGTTGATTTGGGTAGAAGTGTTCTTTCGAGCTTGTGGTGGATGACTCAGGTGGGTTGCCCAGCCTGGTACACAGGAGCTATAGTCTATTCGCTGTAAGTAGGCGAGAAATCATGAACTCTAACCTCTGTAACTCGAAAACTACTAGAGTAGTCGAGCTGATATTTCTACCATTTGGGAAGGGTCCGACTAGGCATAGATGTGGAAATGTACAGCCCATTTGCTCTATCCCTTTATGAGTTACAGAGGATAGAGGTCATGATTTATTGCCTACGTATAGTACTTATCCAGGTTATCACAGTTCACCGCCCCACGTGACGTCAGGTCACGTGACAATAATAAACAAAGCTGTACCTGGCCGGCTGCCGCGCGCTTGTACACAAAGAGACTGGTCAATTGTGTGTTGCACCAGGCTGTTTTAGCACACAAGGACAATACAATGTACTTTTGTGTTGATGTCTAGCAATCAAAGATGTAAGGAAGATACATTAAGGAAACAAAAGCAGTAACATAAAGCAATATGATGAATAGATGATAAGAATGAATATTGAGCTCTCTCCTTTAATAGGCCTACATGTGGATGATTGGATTATTATTAACATATCTTAAGTAACTTTACCCAACAATATAATTATAGGCCTAGCTCATTCATGAAACTACAGATACATACCCATCAGACGGCAACGGTCAAGGCCTAGCTCATTCATAAAACTACAGATACATACCCATCAGACGGCAACGGTCAAGGCCTAGCTCATTCATAAAACTACAGATACATACCCATCAGACGGCAACGGTCAAGGCCTAGCTCATTCATAAAACTACAGATACATACCCATCAGACGGCAACGGTCAAGGCCTAGCTCATTCATAAAACTACAGATACATACCCATCAGACGGCAAAGGTCAAGGCCTAGCTCATTCATGAAACTACAGATACATACCCATCAGACGGCAACGGTTAAGGCCTAGCTCATTCATGAAACTACAGATACATACCCATCAGACGGCAACGGTCAAGGCCTAGCTCATTCATGAAACTACAGATACATACCCATCAGACGGCAACGGTCAAGGCCTAGCTCATTCATAAAACTACAGATACATACCCATCAGACGGCAACGGTCAAGGCCTAGCTCATTCATAAAACTACAGATACATACCCATCAGATGGCAACGGTCAAGGCCTAGCTCATTCATAAAACTACAGATACATACCCATCAGACGGCAACGGTCAAGGCCTAGCTCATTCATGAAACTACAGATACATACCCATCAGACGGCAACGGTCAAGGCCTAGCTCATTCATGAAACTACAGATACATACCCATCAGACGGCAACGGTCAAGGCCTAGCTCATTCATAAAACTACAGATACATACCCATCAGACGGCAACGGTCAAGGCCTAGCTCATTCATAAAACTACAGATACATACCCATCAGACGGCAACGGTCAAGGCCTAGCTCATTCATAAAACTACAGATACATACCCATCAGACGGCAACGGTCAAGGCCTAGCTCATTCATAAAACTACAGATACATACCCATCAGACGGCAACGGTCAAGGCCTAGCTCATTCATAAAACTACAGATACATACCCATCAGACGGCAACGGTCAAGGCCTAGCTCATTCATAAAACTACAGATACATACCCATCAGACGGCAACGGTCAAGGCCTAGCTCATTCATAAAACTACAGATACATACCCATCAGACGGCAACGGTCAAGGCCTAGCTCATTCATAAAACTACAGATACATACCCATCAGACGGCAACGGTCAAGGCCTAGCTCATTCATAAAACTACAGATACATACCCATCAGACGGCAACGGTCAAGGCCTAGCTCATTCATAAAACTACAGATACATACCCATCAGACGGCAACGGTCAAGGCCTAGCTCATTCATAAAACTACAGATACATACCCATCAGACGGCAACGGTCAAGGCCTAGCTCATTCATAAAACTACAGATACATACCCATCAGACGGCAACGGTCAAGGCCTAGCTCATTCATAAAACTACAGATACATACCCATCAGACGGCAACGGTCAAGGCCTAGCTCATTCATAAAACTACAGATACATACCCATCAGACGGCAACGGTCAAGGCCTAGCTCATTCATAAAACTACAGATACATACCCATCAGACGGCAACGGTCAAGGCCTAGCTCATTCATAAAACTACAGATACATACCCATCAGACGGCAACGGTCAAGGCCTAGCTCATTCATAAAACTACAGATACATACCCATCAGACGGCAACGGTCAAGGCCTAGCTCATTCATAAAACTACAGATACATACCCATCAGACGGCAACGGTCAAGGCCTAGCTCATTCATAAAACTACAGATACATACCCATCAGACGGCAACGGTCAAGGCCTAGCTCATTCATAAAACTACAGATACATACCCATCAGACGGCAACGGTCAAGGCCTAGCTCATTCATAAAACTACAGATACATACCCATCAGACGGCAACGGTCAAGGCCTAGCTCATTCATAAAACTACAGATACATACCCATCAGACGGCAACGGTCAAGGCCTAGCTCATTCATAAAACTACAGATACATACCCATCAGACGGCAACGGTCAAGGCCTAGCTCATTCATAAAACTACAGATACATACCCATCAGACGGCAACGGTCAAGGCCTAGCTCATTCATAAAACTACAGATACATACCCATCAGACGGCAACGGTCAAGGCCTAGCTCATTCATAAAACTACAGATACATACCCATCAGACGGCAACGGTCAAGGCCTAGCTCATTCATAAAACTACAGATACATACCCATCAGACGGCAACGGTCAAGGCCTAGCTCATTCATAAAACTACAGATACATACCCATCAGACGGCAACGGTCAAGGCCTAGCTCATTCATAAAACTACAGATACATACCCATCAGACGGCAACGGTCAAGGCCTAGCTCATTCATAAAACTACAGATACATACCCATCAGACGGCAACGGTCAAGGCCTAGCTCATTCATAAAACTACAGATACATACCCATCAGACGGCAACGGTCAAGGCCTAGCTCATTCATAAAACTACAGATACATACCCATCAGACGGCAACGGTCAAGGCCTAGCTCATTCATAAAACTACAGATACATACCCATCAGACGGCAACGGTCAAGGCCTAGCTCATTCATGAAACTACAGATACATACCCATCAGACGGCAACGGTCAAGGCCTAGCTCATTCATAAAACTACAGATACATACCCATCAGACGGCAACGGTCAAGGCCTAGCTCATTCATGAAACTACAGATACATACCCATCAGACGGCAACGGTCAAGGCCTAGCTCATTCATAAAACTACAGATACATACCCATCAGACGGCAACGGTCAAGGCCTAGCTCATTCATAAAACTACAGATACATACCCATCAGACGGCAACGGTCAAGGCCTAGCTCATTCATAAAACTACAGATACATACCCATCAGACGGCAACGGTCAAGGCCTAGCTCATTCATAAAACTACAGATACATACCCATCAGACGGCAACGGTCAAGGCCTAGCTCATTCATAAAACTACAGATACATACCCATCAGACGGCAACGGTCAAGGCCTAGCTCATTCATAAAACTACAGATACATACCCATCAGACGGCAACGGTCAAGGCCTAGCTCATTCATAAAACTACAGATACATACCCATCAGACGGCAACGGTCAAGGCCTAGCTCATTCATAAAACTACAGATACATACCCATCAGACGGCAACGGTCAAGGCCTAGCTCATTCATAAAACTACAGATACATACCCATCAGACGGCAACGGTCAAGGCCTAGCTCATTCATAAAACTACAGATACATACCCATCAGACGGCAACCGGTC